>JABUQX010139135.1:12500-15000 GCA_015478945.1 Trachelipus rathkii | reverse complement strand
TATATATATATAATAACTACTATATATATAGATAACTATATATATATACCATATATACCATGTTTATATATATATATATATATATATATATATATATATATATATATATATATATATATATATATATATATATATATATATATTATATATATATATATATATATATATATATATATCAGCCTCAGGGAATTTCCTGGAGAACTTTCCAAATAATTTCTTTTCCCATATTTTTAAAAACCTTCAGCATCTCGGCTCGCATTCCTGGTCGTCATGGGGAGAGAAGCCAGCATGATAGGCTCTTTCCTAGCTTCCACCCCTTCGCCTGATATTTATTATTAAATCCTTCCTCCTCTTGGTTACTCTGACAATCTCCTCACCTCTTTATGGTGTGTTGTATCTTGTTAGGTTCTAACCATAAGGCAATGTTCTTCATCTTCTTCGAATCGTTTTAGGCCCTTTGGCACTTCAAACTGATCCGACTTATAGTCGTGCTTCCTTGTCTTCTGCTATAATGATTGTTGCTTCAGAGAGAGATCAAAACGAGAAGATTCTCTTTGATATATTGGAGTTCATTGAAATTTGTTTCTTTTTAATTGAAACTCATTAACCTTCCTTAACTCTTCTTGTTCTTGTGTTATTTTGTTAAAGTAAAACTGTTTGGGATTATTTTTGGTGATATAAATCTGCAAAGGCTGTACTTGTTTAGCATCCTAAATTTAACATTAATTTTATTCGTTGGTTTGTATATGCTCGTGTCTTTTTGTCTTTTTATGAACCTAACATTATTTATATTTATTTTGTTGATAATAGTAAGGAAGAATTTTTTTCTGTTTAAATCATCTACCTTGTCTTGAACCAGGTTAGTCAAGTGTTGAAGTGTTCTTTCTTAAATGATAGTTGAAAGTCGGATGAATGGATGAAATGTGTATCAGATAAGACCATAATTTTTCACAGGGTTTGCTAAATAATCAATGCAAAGAGATTTGCTAAATTTTAACTAGAAAAGATTGACTACAGTTTTTTTCATAACAACGAGATATAGTTTTGTAATTATGGTCAGCTGAATTTTTGTCATCTTTTCTACTACTCCGAAACTAATGTAATTTCGTATGTCAGGTTTTCAGACTTTGAAATTTTAATAGCTTTTAAGTGTGATATTTTGTTATCAGTAGAGTGGTTATATAATGGGGGTTGGTTTTTTGCTTTTTCAATCTGTTTTACATTACAGTTTATGCTTTTATGTTGGTTGCCTCAATGCACAGGTATGAATAAGATTTTTGAAAGTGTTTTATGAGAATATTAAATTTTTGTTTTTGTGTTTTAGAAAGAATTTGCAGTTTTTGCATAGTTGAAGATTGCGTTCGTTCTATAAATAATCAGTTAGAATTATACATTATGGAATATATATATATATATATATATATTCTTTTATATATACTTTTTTATCTTACTCTTCTTATATATATCTTTTTATATATATATATATATATATAAATTTTTATTCATATTTAAATTACAGAGATATATTGTGAGAAACAGGAAAGATATTTTATTCAATAGCATTTGTTATTCTAGTATGCCCAAGACAATAAAGGGTTTGTGGTGAGAATTATATATTGCATAACGATTGACGTATTTCATCTGAGGAGAGAGCAAACCAGCACTAAACTAGCACGATTTTCATTCAACCACAGAACTAAATATATATATATATATATATATATATATATATATATATATATATATTATAATATATATAATATATGTATATATATAATAATAATATATATATATATATAATAATATATAATATATATATATATATATATAATAACATATATATATATATAATATATATATAATAATAATATATAATAATAATAATAATAATATATGTTATAATATGTAACCAATAATATGTAATATAATATATGTATATATATATATATATGTAATAATAATAATATATATATATGCTATGTTAGTAACAACAATAATAATAATAATAATAACCTTATGTAGCAGCCAATAAATGACAGCAATAATAATAATAATAATAATAATAATATGTAATAACATATAACTAATATGTAATAATAATACTAATAATATAATAATAATAATAATATATGTAGTAATATATAATTTATGAAGGTTGATTGAAGGAACAATATTAATAATATAATAACCAATAATATATATATATATGTATATAACCATATGTATATGATAATAATAGTATGTAATATTAATATATATATATGTTATATACATATAATACTAATAATAATATAATAATAATAATATAATAATAATAATAATAATAATAATAATAATAATAATAATAATAATAATAATAATAATAATAATAGCAATAATAATAACAATAACAATATAATATAATAATATATATATATATATATATAATATATAATTTAATATAATAATAATAATAATAATAATATAATATACTTATATAATAATAATAATAATAATAATA
>JABUQX010139134.1:0-19084 GCA_015478945.1 Trachelipus rathkii | reverse complement strand
TGGAATAAGAAGCATAGATCTAAAGTTCAATGTGTTCAGATGGACAATCTTAGGGGTGTGCTAGGTGTGAGAAGAATTGATAAATGAGGAATGAACTTATTGAGAGTTGTGTGGTGTGAAGAAAGGGGTAATGAGAGAATAAATGAAAGTATGTTGAGATGGTTTGGTCATATGGAAAGGATGAATGATACTCGGTTTTTAAGCATGTATAGTGGCGTAGTGTGTTGGGAACAGACCGCTGGGAGAACAAATACCAGTGGAATGATTCTGTAGACGAATGTTTGAAGGGAGAGAAATGAGTTTGGTAGAGGCGAGAAGAAAGGTACATAATAGGAGTGAAGGGTTGTGAGGGAGTGCTTGTGGGCCCACCTGGGCCAAGGGATTAACCCCACATTGGCTAGATACCATAGTGAGGGTCCATCGTTGTCCCATGAAGCTTTTAGGGTGGATTTTTCTGACTGCAATGAGTTCACTAATTAATGGTAAATTGAGGGGGCGTGGCAGTCAGCTTTCTTTTCAACTTATGTCATGTTCTTCTACTGCTTTTCTTTTCTGATGCTCGTCACGCACCTTACTCCCATTCTTGGGAAAATAGAAGGAAGATAAAGAAAGAAAGAAAAAAATAATAATAATAATAATAATAATAATAATAATAATAATAATAATAATAATAATAATAATCTGCAAAAAAAAAAAAAAAATTTACCTAAATTTACATTATCATGTGCATAATGCCCCATATGTTAGAGTTGATTCAAAGGCTTAAGTGTAATTAGAATTTATATTTATGAGAAAATAATAATAATAATAATAATAATAATAATAATAATAATAATAATAATAATAATAATAATAATAATAATAATAATAATAATAATAACTACGTACCAGACTTTCTTCCAATCCTGAAACTTGCTCTAAATGATGACCACTGACTGTATCAACTTTGAAACTTTCTAAAAGTTCTATTTTAATTTTGAACTTATCATCTTCGGCACTTTCAAAATACTCCTCCTCAATTTCAGATGTATCGTCTTCAGTAGTTTCGAAATGTTCATCCTTAATTTCAATCTTACATTTCACATCCATAAAGGAAACAAATTTTCTTTAATAAAATATCAAAATATCTAAAAATGAAAGACAACTGTCGCTGTTTTGATAACAAAATTAGTATAAATTATCAATCTATTAGATAACATTGAAAACATTCTTAATGTATATATATATATATATATATATCTATATATTAAGCTATTATATATATATATAAAGTATAGATCTATATATATGTTATATTATATATATATTAAGTTATGTTATATTGTTATATATTATTATAGTTTATAGCTATACAGTATATATATATATATGGTTGTTGTTATATATAGTATGTTAAGGTTATATTAAGCATGTTACTATACAAAGGTATATATATATATCAGATATATATATATATAATAATTATATATATATATATATATATATATATATATATATATATATATATATATATATATATATATATATATATATATATAAATAGTATGTGGATGTGATAAAGTAGGAAGTAAGAACCTCAACAGTGAATGGTGGAATGAAGATTTGATGCAAGAGGTTAAAAGTGAAAAAAAAAGGGGCATTGTCGAATGTGCTGAAAGCAAATGATGAGGTCTCAAAAGAAAGATGTTTAGAAATATATAATGAGGAAAAAAGGACGACTAAAAGTTGCATTTGAAGGAGAAAATATAAGGTAAATGAAGTTTGGAAAGATGAATGGGGACTTACAAGGTAATAGGAAGCCTTTCTAGAAGGAAGTGCAAAAGGTTAAGAATGAGAGTAGGGAGAATCTGAATAATGAATAATGATGGTGCTTTCATAACTGATGAAATGGATGTGAAAAGAGAGTGCGGGGAACACTTCGAAAATCTGCATAACACTGGCAGCAATGAAGAGGTGACAGTGATTGTATGAGCGTTTGATGGTGTAAGAAGAAATCAGTATTTTGAGGATGAGGTAATGGGTAGGGTGAGAAATTTGAAGAATGGTAAATCTGTAGGCATAGATGAAATTACTGGTGAGATGATCAAGAATGGATAAAAGATGGTGACTGAATGGACTTGGAAGTTGTGTAACAAAGTGTTAATGGAGGGTATAGTTCAGAGAGATTGGAGAAGATTGGTTACCCTTATATATAAGGGTAACCTGGTGGTTAAGGAGAACTATAGGAACTATAGGGCATTAGTTCCTTAACTGGGGGTAAATTACCCCCTGGGGTAATTTATTAATTTTTGGGGGGTAATGGAGGGGTGTGAGGGGACAATAGAAAAAGTTTAAAAAAAGAAAAAGTGTGTGGCAACCTGATGACTCATCAACATCATTCACTGCTTGAGGCTACCTCTATTTTATACTGTCAATTTCTCTGTGAGCATTAACCCAGGCAGTATTGTTAACGTTTATCTACTTTTTTTTGCAGTTTTTTTCTTTTTATGCAGATTAAACAATAAAATGTCCAAAAAGCGCACCTATTCTGACGCCTTTCTTCGCCCTGTCTTTGTAAATTTACCTTCTGGTGGAGAGGATCGGCCACAGTGTGTGGCCATCAAAGCTCTCAGCACACCTCCAGAATTATCATCGAAATCTTCAAAATGAGGATCAGGCTTATTTTCAGCGCTGGGTTGTAGCACTGAAGAATATCCAATTCGGTTCATTTGGAAATAAAGCCCAAAAGCTTCAGGTTGCGGTCAAAGCATCATACTTTGTTGTATATAAAGTTGCCAAACAACAGAAATGCTACACCATTGCAGAAAATCTGATTATGCCTTGTGCATACGAGATGGTATGCAAGGTATGTGGGGAGGATCAATTGAAGAAACTAAGTGCCATATCTCTATCAAACAACACAATCCACTGACGAGTCAATGGCATGGCATCAGATATCCTGTCCCAAGTTACAACAGAGATCAAGGAAATCTCATATAGCAAATTCTCTTTGCAATTTGATGAATCATATGATATAGCCAGTTGTGCTCTTCTCCTTGGGTTCATCCATTATGTTCACAAGGACAAGATCACAGAAGAGGAGGATTATGCAAGGATCTGCTGACAACCACGAAGGGAGAAGATATCTTCAATATCATCAATAGTTTCTTTATCAAGAATGGATTGGATTGGAACAGCGTTTAACAGTTAGGGAGAGATTTTTTAAATTTTATTTAAATGTCTTATAAATGTAATTAAATTAAAGCCATATGATTATAACGCAAAAGATAAGTAAAAATGACCAACTGACACAATCTATAATAAATTTTATTTTTAATTCAGGTCCCTGTCAATGATGAGTAGTCATCATGGATCATGGTGCCTTATACAAGCTGTGAATCCAGAAATTTCTGTAGATCATTCATCGGAACTCTAGGATCAAAAAATCTGCCAGGTAATCTGTAGTTAGTGTTTGAAGATGTGTTGGAAATTGTTAACTTCATCAAGTCCAGGAATGTGAATTTGCGTATATTCAAGCTGTGCAAAAAATGGGAGAGCAGTATGAAGGTCTGCTCTACCACCACAATGTCCGCTGGTTATCATGAGGTAAGGTTGTACATCAAGCTCTGAAAAGCTATTCAGGAATTCCTGGAACAAAAAGGATCTCCTTTTGCTACCAAATTCACTGATGAGGAGTGGCTTGCTCGACTTTGTTACTTGGCTGACATATTTGTGGAACTGAACAGTGGTAAACTGCAACTCCTGGGTCAGAACATGACTGTCATTGCGGTAATACTTTAGCTGAGGTGAATAAACTTTACGTAACTATTACATTAAAACTATAAACTTATAATTTACAAATATGGTATCAAAAAATTCTTTGAAGTTTTTTTTACCGATTAGCGTATATATTATAATAAAGGCATATTTTTAAATAAAAATATGAAGAAAATTGCCGCTCCGAAAAAAAAATTGACTAATTTTCGCAGGTCGCTCTTTTTTTAGGAGATAACACATATCAATTTATTATCAATAGAAATCGCATTTGCTGAAGAGATTTTCTCAATAACAAGTTAATTTTTCACTTTTAAAGGAATTTAGTTTACTATTCTCAAAGATTACAGAAACCATAGGTATATTTAAACTGTGTTTAAATAAAACCAAACGTAGCTTAATTAAATAAAAAATAAAAAAAGAATGTTAAATAATTATTTTTCGTACAATAATAAAAATTATTGCAAAAAAATTAAATAATTGCTCTAAAACAATTTTAATATAATATATATATATATATATATATTATATTATATATATATATAATATTTATAAATTATATATATATTAGTATATATGTATAATATATATATTCTATATTATATATATATATATATATATTAATATATATGTAATATACTACTACTATAAATATAATATAATATATATAATTATATATATATATAATATAATAGATATATATATATATATATATATAGTATAATTATATATATATATATTATATATATATAATATATATATAATAATATATATATATATGGTATTATAGTTTAATATATAATTTATATTATATATAATTATTAATATATAAATATTATAATACAAGGGCGTACCGGTGGGGGAGTTTTGACTTTTGGGGTCAGAAACCCCAGTCGAATTCCAAAAGTGGGTAATTTTTTTTACAAGACTCATAATAATATATATTAATATATATTATATATAATACTTATATATATAAATATATATATATATTAATTATTAAATAATTATATCTAATTAATCTAATAATAATAAATTATATAAATATATAATATATATATATATATAATAAATTATACAAGTTAACCAAAAATATTATTTATTAAACTTATATATTATAAATTAATATTATTAATATATATTATATATATTTAAAATTATATATATATATATTATGATACATATATAATTATTATTTATATAATATTAATATTAAATATAATATTTATAATATGTATATATAATATATAATATAATATATATATATATATATATATATAATATATCATATTTAAGTTATATTATTATATGTAATAATACATATATTATATATAATATAAATAATAATATACTATATTATAATATATAGATATATAATAATATTAATACTCATTATGATAGTATATATAATTTATACTAATATAATATAAGTATATATATATATAACATATATATTATTATATATACTATATATATATATATACTATTTAATATATATATATATATATATATAGTATATATAATATATTATATAATAATTATATATATATAATATCAATTTAAATAAATATTAAATATATATAATTATTATATCATGTATATATTAATATATATATAGTATAATATATAATATGTATCACTCAAGGTATATTAATCATAACATATACTATATATATATAATATTATGATAGGATATATTAATATACTTATATAATAATATATATATTATAATAAATATTATGGTTTTATATGAAATATATATATATATATTACCGTAAAAAGGGGCAATTTGGTCAGATAACTTGGATATAATGATTTTTTTTGGATATTCAAGATATTGTAGATTGTCTTTTTTAATATTATCAAATTGGTTTGGGAAAATAAATGAAAAAACGCCTTAATCATTTGTCTATATTTACCTGCTATTTATTTGCCCATTCTGCTGTTTTTATCTTCATAGGAGGCTCGTAAGTGTGGTAAGGTGTAGAAACTTGATGATGGGTAACTTGGAACGGGTGTTCCAAATCATCCAGGTGAGGCTATTTCAAGCTAATTCTGGACAGTAAAGTACTTAAATTTGTCATATACCTAATTACTAATTATTTGATGCAATTTTAAATAAATTAAATTAAAATTAAATTAAAATTATTGCTGTTGCCAATTATATCTGATATGACTCAGTATACGTTGCCTCCGTCGCCAAATTTAAACACCAACACTGTTTTGGTTCCTTACATGGCATTTTCTATTTTAGGGGTGCGCACCCCCGTTTACGACGAGGTTACACCATAGGAAAGGAAGGGGTATACTAAATTTGAGGAGGATAATGAGCTCTCTTTAACTTCCTATTCTATTTGGGTGTTTTTCGTGTCGGACGGACCCCCTCCGGGGAGGGTCCACCAGACACCCTTATGGAAAAATGAAATTCCCCTCATTATCGAGATCTACGGGTTCGATAACATATATAAAGACACCAATATTGTATTAATTTACAAATATTTACTAACTGCAATGCCGCACCGATGCCGGCTCCAAATCTGTCGACCACTCCTTAATTCTTCCTCCTCTATGCAATCTCCCAAATTTCTACCTTCAAACTTTCATTTACCTATTTTTTAATTTAATATAAGTTTGTTATAAGTTTATTTAAATAATAACAAAAATGAATAAATATAATTAGAGTAAGAAAAAATGCATTTTAAAGTCAGTGGGTGTGTTCCAAGTTACCCACTGAATGTGTTCCAAATTGCCCCACGGTTAAAAAACTATAAAAAATTAAGAAACCGTTAAAAAATTTTTTTTTTCATTTATGGAAAAAAAATTACTCTTATATGACCCTTATCCTACATGCCAATATAGGGGGGTCATGATAATTCTTGACGCGAAAAACTGGGCAGTATAGGCATAAAATGGAGGCGAGTAATATTTTTCTAGGGTTGTGACAATAGAAAAAATGAAAAATACACATTTGCATTGTAAACTAGGATAGTAAAGGTGTTCGTGTTTTATACATTCAATATTACCATCTAAAAGAGCATCATTTTACGAGACCAAAATTGAAGGCCTAAAACCACCTTTTACCTCACATATAGTTTAGGAGTTATCACATCAAAATGTTTGTACATTGTCAAAGTGATTCAAAGTTACCTCAATTGATCCAAGTAACCCCGCATGTCTTCCTGGTATTAAATCTATTATACTATACTTATACTCAATATATTAGCTCAGTATTATATATCTATTATAGAATATATATATATATACTGATATATCATATATATATATAGTATAATTATATTACATATATATAGTTATACTATATATACTATATATATATATAGGTTTATAATTGTTTAATCAGTGCATATATAATATAATAATATATATATCTATATTGTATATTATACATATATAATATATATAGTTTATATATATATTTATAATATATATATAATATTATTATTTAATCCTATATTATTATATATAGTTATAGTGATATATAATATATCTCACCGATATAATCCTTAATAAAGATTTTAACATTATATATAACAAATTTGGTACCATGGATATATATTATAGTATATATATATATATATAAGGTATAGTTATATAGTTATATAGTTAGTATAATTGATATTTTTATATATCCCGCACACATTGCTAAAAAAAGACGCATTGCCAGTTTGCTATTTATTTGATTGTTGTGCGTGAAATCGGACCACAGAGGTCTACATTTTTTTCTATATTTTGAAAGAACTTTAAAAATACTTTAATTAATTAATTATAACAAAAAAAAAAACAATACTTATAAAAAACTAATATATACCTTTAGTCGGAAAGAATTCTATCTATTTTGCTTCCATTTTAGTATTATATTATTTATAGATATACTTATTTTATTTTAGGATATAGAAACTATTAACTATATTCTTCTATTTTTAGTTTTAGTTGAATTTATATTTTTGTCCCCTTCAATATAATTTAAAATTTTTTACTATAAAAATAACAACTTATACTATCTAAAATGCTAGTTATTCAATAGCGGTCCTATTTAGTCGTGCTTTTGAAATCAAATTTAATAATTCAAAATGTAAAAAGGGTATAGAGGTAAATCTTCTTCATTCTTTTCAAATATTTTCACTTCACAAGAAAAAGCGTTTTCAGTTGCATTCTCACCATAATCAAAAATTTACCCTAACGTGAGAGAGGGGTGAGAGAGTGAAGATTACTAAATACACATAAGGCAGAGTTATCTATGAACTATCAAGATCTTATTCAAAGAGCAAAATTTTTTTGAAAACAACAAATTCAAAGTAACTTAATGTTAAATTCACAATATGTACTTATATATCACTTTTTTTAAAACCTTATATCTTTCAAAGAATTTTTTGTAATTTAATTTTATTATGCTTTAGATTAAATTTTCGTCAAATGTGTAATCTATATTGGTCTTAACGAACGGATTTGTTTGCAAGTTCTTAGATAGCTCGTGCTAGCAATATCGCAAAGTATAATCTAGGCTCTCCGAAGCTATATAGCAGTTCGGAAATTTTGTGTATATTAGGTCAAATCATTTTAATTAAGTGTATTATATTTAATAATAAGAAATGAATAATCATATGAGTAGGAAGCCACGTGGGCTCATATCCATGACTAGATACCTATTTGTTGTTTTGTGCCTTAAGTTTAGTTGAGTCTTGTTGTATTATCCAAAATTTGGTATGATAGTTAGGTAAGCAATGCATCATTGCCTAACCCTTCCATTACAGTGATTCCTAAAAAAATTCAAGCTCAAAATTAGGAGTAGGCCTAAGTCATTTTCAACCTCAAAATTTGTTTTTTTTGTTGTGTTTGTGTGTGTGTCGTAAAAACCCTTTCAAATATATCAAACCATATTCTTTTCTCTTATAACGGACAATTTATCAATCATATTTTTGAAAAAAATATTCAAGAGATAAAAAAATATGGTTTATAGATAGAAGACTTCAAACTTCAGCTTTAGATGGGAAATTTTTTCTAATAGATAACGACAAAAAATTGAAATCAAATAATTTGGCCTGGGATGGCTATCTTTTCATTATATTTCATCTTTCTTCAAGGTTTTATTTGTCCTTGGGGTCATTCTGGAAAATTATATTCAGCAAATAAAATGTCTGATCACCAGAGATACAAATTACTGGATTCATTAATATAAAAAATCTAAGCCTATGCCATTTCATCCCTCTAAGGCAACAAGTAAAAACTAAGAATGTTATAAGTGATTTTAAAGCTCTATAAGATATAATAATAAAGATATAATGAAGTCCTAATATGGTAAAGGATCTTGTCAAAGTTGAAGTAGAGTCGTTGTTAAAAGATATATTAAACAAAAAGGTATACAAGATATGATAAAATGTTAACAACCGGATAATGAAGATAGACTCCCTCATTTCCTGAGCTATTTATAAGATGTTTCGTAGTCAGAATTCATAGTACCAATGCTCGATTAAATCAAAAATTAAGTGAATTTAAATTTAAAAGGAATCAAAATTCAACCCCCTCAAAAAAATTACTTGCTCTCATCTAAGGTGAATCTGTTCTTAGAGCTATAGTATTGTGGAGTTCTTTGAAGGGCAATGCAATGAAACTGATAAGTTTGCTAATAAAACCTTCATTTCAAAATTTAAGAGCTCCTTAGATTTACAAAAAAATTAAGTGAATCCATTAAACTTCACTTGCCTATAAAAAATTAAATATAATGGGATATGCGTACTCCTAATCAGAATCTTTCTTATTGTGATATAATTATCATTAAAGGGCTCTTTGAAACTTTCTAAAAAGAGTATTTCTAGTATTGAAAAATTTTTCTTATTGATGTGTAAATTATTAAAATATGGAATTATATCTTTATAAAACAGTAATTTGACCCAACATCATAATGCAATAAGGTTTTACTTAAATCATATCAGAACATTAATATATGAACTTGAGAGTTATAACCTCAAATATAATCTTGAGGAGCTCTGGATTTAGTCATAGTAACTTGCCACATAAGTTTAATCAAAGATTACCTTAATGTTGAGATATGTAAAGGAAATTACTCGCAATTTGAATACCACAGTAATATTATCTTAAATAAATAATTTATAATGCTTATAATTGGAAAGTTATCCAAAAAATAATTGTTAAAGACGTCAATCATAATAACGATCAAAATATTCAATCAAGTCCCTTCCATGAATACTTATTCAAAATTTTTTAAAATTATTAAATAATTGGATATCCCTAATTTTATAAATATAAAAATAATGATGTAAAAATAATGAAATATTTTTAGTTTCTTAAAATCTTAATAATATAGGACCTGATAATTCCAATTATTGCTTGCAGAATTTTCAAAATTCATAGCTTATATGAAGTTTAGTGGAAATGAAGCTCTCATCAGTATTTGATTCTTCCACTCTAAAATCAAAGGTTATTCAACATCATGTTTAAGTTTTTTGTTTCATCCAAGGTCATGGTGATGACCAATTGCAAATGTTTATCAAACGTGTATGATTTAAGAATTAAAAGATGTATGAATGAGTCTTATGCAGTAATTGTTCAGGTACTAAAACATTGCGGCAGATCAGTGTTCCTGGACTTGAGGACAACTTGTCTTTTTAGTGCCAAGAGTTTAATAAAGATAGTCAATATTACAAGCTCTATTGTAAGCAAAGGAAATAGTTCCACCCTCACAAATGTATGTCTTAGCTTTAGCCAAAGCACCAACCAATTTATTATTTGTTGCATCAATTACTATTAGGGTTGGTAGAAGTAAAGTTTCAGCTTCAGTTCGATGCCTAGTCGGCTGTGGTTACAGAGGTCCTACCTTCTAAAAGAGTGCTTGACAGACAAACTCAAATATATCTGTAGAGAATCATCAAAGCACTCAATAGGATATAAAAACCTATTTGGTATTACCACCCGCAGCTTTGAAAGAGACTGTTCTTGATGTATATATGGACCAGTCTTGTTCACACCTTCCTCTTATTGGTTGATGGGATCTTCAAATTAAGTTATAGATTTAAGTTCGTAAGATCATAGGCTCTAAATTAATTTAAAAAAAATAAATCTTATTAAATTGGCAGATTCTGGCTATTAAAGATTTTGTAAACCTTTTATTAATAATAAAAAAAAATCTTTTTTGAACGAATCATGGCATTTTAAAACAATTTTGTTTCTTAATTTATTTGTGGTTATTATTTTGACAAATATGTTTAAAATCTATGAAATAAAAAAATTCTTTATCATAAATCTATAACATATATATATATATAATATATATATATATAATATATAAATATATAATTTAATTTTATAATATATTATTAATATTTATAATATTTATATATATATATATATATTAATATTATATATATATATATATATACGGGATATATATATTAATATATAATATAATATATATATATATATTAATATATATATATATTTATTAATAATATATATTATATATTTATCATATATATATATAATATATATATATATATATAGTTATTTATATATATTATATATAGATATATATATATATATTATATATGATTTATATTGAAATAGTAATATATATGAAATTTATTTTTTTACATCATATTTATAGTTAAAGGAAGTTCATTAGAAATTCCGGTTCCGGCCGGAATTTATTTTGTGATTCCGGCTATTCCTAGGTTTCAGCCTGGAACCGAAATTCAGTTCGTAGTGCACCCCTAATATAATTACCTAAAATCCCATCATCACCTTGGTAAAGGTAGCTATAGCACAAGACTCCACATATTTTCTGAAAAATTCTAAGTCCAAAATCATAATATATCCATTGATATAATAATAATATAATATAATAGTAATATTATAATCAACTTAACTCTATACCCGGTCGGGGAAGTTCTATATTTGAATCAGTTCATATTTCTTTAAAAAACTTATTCTCTTCAAAAAAATTTCTAAGTTCAGAAAATTTAAACAAAAAAAAAAAAAAAACAAAAAAAAACTAGTTATTTTTTTAAGGAAAATTCTTTAGTGGCAAGCTTCTGGAATTATGCCAGAAGGCTTTGCCACTAAAGAATTTTTTTTAAAAAACTAAACTTTAAAATCACTTAACTTTTTCTGAACTTAGAAATTTTCTTTCAGAAACACACAAAATTTGTTTTTAGAAATTAATTGAACCTGTTCAAATTAATAGAACAATACCAATATATATATACCAGTATCAATATATTGATTTTGGACTTAAAATTTTTTCAGAAATTATGTGGAGTCCTGTGCTATACCTTTACAAAATAAAATCTAAGTAAAGACATGCCTGTTACATTAACAGGGTTCAACAACTTTCTGGAAAGTCAGGAAATAAAAAAAAACATTGGTCAGGGAAAACTCAGGGGAAACGTTTTAAAGATAATGCTGAAATCCAGGGAAATTTCAAAAAAGTCAGTGGGAAAATTTTAAAATTTTCATAAACAATTATATGAGGAATGATCCATGGACCAAGTTGCATTTTTTTGATTAATATTTTTTCCTTACTGTTATAATTGTGGAATAAGATGATAGTCATTGATAAGTGAATGAAAAGGTAAATGGGGCGAGGAATGACTATCCATAAATCTTTATGTATCCTCTGTATTCTTCTATTTTTTGTTCACTATTACCTACTATTCTTCCTATTCTGTTCGTAGAGGTTGTTCCAGGTCCATCCTTTTGATTGAAGATGATTGGTGTATTGATGTGTTTAAAAAACTGTATGACTTTAATGACTTAATCTGTTTATATCTTTTTCTTTTTAATGAATCAACAGGAATTGAAGTTTCCTTCAGTGTTTCCTATCTTCAAGGATTGGTGTTTGTGGTTATTTTTGGTAATTTTGCTTGCTGGGCAGTTACCTACCGCACCTTGATGAAATGGGTTCGAAACCAATTGATGCTAACTTTAAGCCCAGTGTTGTGAATGTCAAAACGAACCCACAGCTTACTTACGATGCTTGGTTGGATAAAAAAAGGATCCTGAATGGTGCAAAGGCATCCTCAAAAGTCCGCAAAAAGAACTTTTGATTATTCATACATGGGACGCAATGCCGAATAAAGTTTTCACAGTTGAAGAGGGGAAACTCATATCTGAATTAATCAACACCTCCAGGTACTCACGACGATCTATTGACAAAAACTTTTCCTTTAAGTTGATTCTAATATATACATAATTTAGCTCAACTCAAAATGAAGAGTTTGATACACTGACAACATTTATGCCATTTTTCAACATCAACTTCTATCATACTCAACCGATTGTAAAATGTTATGTTGTTATTAATATTAATTAACCAGAAGCCATAAATACAGTTATCAATCAGTTCTTCAGGTTATATTGCATAAAGATTGATGTTTACAGGATTTCAATATACAATACTAGTGGGCATTAAGATAAAAAACGGTCGTTAAACTGGTGGGCAGATCCAAGCGAAAACATTTATTTTAATGTTTCCAGATAGTCGGGCTAGCTTCAAATTTTTATAAATGGAGCCGCCATGAAATGGTAAATATGTGATTTAAGCCATGGAACTTGACTCCCCTAGTTCTAGATAAGCAAAAAAGCTCAATAAACTTTTACTTTGCAGTATAAGCTCATTTCTACCCTTGAATTAAAATTCAAAATATTTTTGGTTGGTGATTGTCTTTCTAAGAGACTTGATTAGTTTTATTTTCTATAGTACATGGGAATCAATTGTTATGTGGAATTGTGGCAAGTTATTAAATTAGACTATATTTTCGCCATAGATAAATGCCATGACAGTGGAAGGAGGCGTTTTTCTAAAATTAAGCAATTTTAGTGGAATCTTAAAGAACATAGTCCGGGATTATGCTCAATAAGAACAGTGCTACAAGTGCATATAAGATCTCATGAAAGTATTCATTAAGTTGCTCCTATCACTCAATAAATGTTGACAAATGTAAGAGCCTCCCATAGGAGATATGAATTTGGCATTGGAGGGCTATTGCAAGTTTATAAATTATATATATATATATATTATAAATATAGTTATTAATTAATTATACATAGTATATATTTATATTATATATATATATTATTATATATATAATATATAATTATACTAATAATATATATAATATTAATATATATATATATACTATAATTATATATTATATAATAATATATATATTATATATAGGATATATATATATGTATATTTTTAAAATATATGTTATAAATGTGCTGAATTCTTTTTAAAATTGAGGAAAATTGGAAACTACGAGTCGATAATTATTTGTAATGTAGGTTGTTGAACAATAACGCCGGGAGTTTTTTTTAATTTGTTTTTTTTTTTAAAAAACATGTTTTTTTTGTTTTTTTTTAAATTACCTCTTTATATATATAAAAGATGGTTAAATTATACAGTAGTACCAATACCCCTTCTAGGCCTAAATAAAGTAAATATTGACTATTAAAAGATTAAATTATAAAATATATATATATATACTATATATAATATATATATATTATATATATATATATATATTAGTATATATGATAAAAAAAAAGGATGGCTTTATAACAGAGTGTTCTGGCAATACCGTTGTCAGAGAAGAAAAATGAATAATAGGTAGGACATAGTGATTTGAATTCTGTGAGGGGATAGGATATGTGTTGTAAAGTTTATACATTTACTTTAAACCAAGAGTATCCAGTACAGGTTTTACGTAGCAGTGGTGTTATGTAGGTTAGAGATTGGTATCGAAGTAGCTAGTAAAAAGTATGATTGATTTTTGTCTGTGTGTTGAAGAAGGAGATGTTGAAGTATTGTATCTGAGTTAATCCGTGAGGGAGTTTTAAGGAATGGATTTATCGGAATACATTATTGTTATGTGTCTATGTAAATAGTTAGGGGAAACTTGGATGGAGAGAAGTGACGGGAAGGAAGTGGTTAAATTAAGAGCTTGAGAAGTTAGTGACACAATACCTGGGAATAATAAGGGATAAGTAGCTTTAAGAACGGTCCTCGCAAGTAAATCAGTTGAATGGAAACAAGTTAGAAACTGAAATAAATCTGGATGCAAATTAAGGAAGCAAATGTTAACAGTGCAGAAGGAAGTATGTGGGTGTGAGCTTAATAAGTCAGGAAGTAAGAATGATTAAGCGAACAGTGATCAGTATTCGGTGGAATGAAGAGGTGATGCAAGCGGTTCAAAATAAAAAAGAAGCGTGGTTGAATGTACCTAAAATCAAATGATTTAATAGTTTTCAAAAGAAAAGAATGCTTGTGGAATTATATAAGGAGGAAAAAATGGAATGCTAAAAGATGCATACGTAAGAGAACAAGAAGAGGTTGGGAATAGAACAGTTTGGTAAGAGGTAGGATGAATGAGGGACATTAAAGGATAATAGGAAGCTTCTTCTGGACAGAAGCAGCGACAAGGTAACGACAGCTTAGTGAATATAAGGACCTGCTGTAGAATTAAGAATGAAGAGGGATGGCTGTTTTTGTATATTGTATGAATCTCCAGTGGGATGTTGAGTGAGAGTTGTGGAAAGACACTTTGTCTAAATCTGTGATAATATGGCAACTAGTCACGGTATGTATGAGGTGATAATGACTGGCTGTGTGGGCGTTTTGAATATGGATGCTACAGAAGGAATAGTTATTGATTGGGAATGAGGTTATTATGCAAAGAGAGGAGAATGTATGGTATTAGAGTGAGAAAGTATGAGAATGTTCTAAAATCTGCAGGTTATAGATGCGAAATTCACTTTGGTGAAGAGATTGATTCAAGGACGGAGGACAAGCGATGGCTATGAGGAGTTTGTATGGATCTAATTGAGTTGTGTAATAAAGCGTCAGCTATATGGGGATGTGTTATAAGTTTAGGGTTGGAGGAGAGCGACGTAATAGACCTTTTCGTATATAAGTGGATATAGGAGAGATAAAGGGAAACTGTACGATCAAATCTATAGATCGGTCTATTTAGTTTATTGATAGTGTGTTGTAGGGAAGATTATATATGTACTGTCGTTGTTTTTAGGTCGACAGTAGCTGCGCAGAATATACCTGAAGCACCTGATTGGTGAAAACAAGTAGACTCAGACGGCTGTGCTGAGATCAAATCTTTCACAATTAAGCAAATGATTAGAGAATAATATAGAGAGTAGGAAAATAAATTTGTATTTCAGGTTTTTATGGGATTTTGGACAACAGTTATAGGTGTTTATATCATTGATAGGTTTGAATAGGGAAGGTCTGATTATGGCAGGGTTTGTATGAGTATATAAAGTGTTGAGTGAATAGCTTGCTGAGTTGAATCAAAGTAATTGTATGATGTATAGTGAAGGTGTGTGTAAGAATAAATGGGTGGATAGAATTGTTTGATTAATTTTTCAGATAGTATCGTAACTAGCGTGAGTGATACAACTCTGCTGTCTTCATAAGTGATGGCAGGGTTGTTGTTAATGTCTTCCCTTGGTTTTCAATTTTGAATTTATGGATCACGGGTTATGAATTAGAATTGAAGGGGTGACGTGACTGGCTAATAGGGTGTTAGAGATGATGGGGAGATTGAGTGGAGGCGTCTCCTAATCTATTATATAGCAGATGATTTGTTTTTGTGTGTCGAATCTGAAGAGTTTTAGAGAGAATTTAGGTAGAGAGATTTGGCAGGCGTGTAAAATATAAAGAGGGGTTTGAAAGTATATGAGCATAGATAGAGTTAGGTTATGCTGGCTTGTGATGAGCGACAGTCTCAGTGTGAAGTTTGTGTTAGATGTGAGCAGCTGAACAAGTGTCTGAGTTTAAATAATTTAGGGCTTATATGTTGGATGAGAAGGAAGACGTGATGAATAATGCATGAGTTTAGTAGGAAAGTTCGTGTAATGCAAGAAGGTGGCTGGGTCAATTAATCGTTGGTGAATTAGGGACTATAGTCTTTAGTGCGCTTTAGGGTCTTACATGGCGGTATGTTTTGTTACTATTGTATATGCATAGTAGTGAGTAACTATGGTCTGGAAAATAAGGGAAGTATGAGATCTAAAAGTTTTCAATTGTTCACATAGTACAATCTTAGGGCTGGCTCAGGGTGGAAGGAAATTTGATAAAATTGAAGGAATGAAAAGAAAGTAGTAATATTTTTAGAATATATGTGTTAGGTGCTGGAAGAAAGGTGGATAAACAAGAGAATAAATGCCAGTATGTGAGATTTATTGGTCATGTGGAAAGGCATGAATGATAGTAATACGTTTTTAAGCATTATGTAATAGTGGTCGAAGTGATGTGAAAAACCGTACGGCGCTGGAGATCGAATGAAATAAGTGGATTAGAGTTTCAGTGTAAACAGAATGTTCTGAAGGAGAGGAAATGTGAGTTTTGGCAGAGGCGAGACTAAAGGTGCATAATAAAGAGTGAATGGAGGGGGTTTTGTGAGGGGTATGGTTGTGGCCCACCTGGTCAATGGAATGATACCATTACACTGATGATTTTTACCATAGTTGAGGGTCATACGCTCGCAGTCCCATGAAGCTATGAGGGTGGATTTTTGACTGCGGACGAGTCCTTACTTAATTAAAATGGAACAGAGGGGGGTGGTGTAAGGCTGGGCTTTCTTTCGACTTCTTGTCATCTTCTACTGCTTCTTTTTCTGGATGCTTGTTACGTCACCCATTACCACCAGTCTTGGCGGAGGAAAAAGGTTAGTATGAAAAGAAATATTATATAATATATATTTACTAATATAAATATTATATATTATATAATTATATATAGTATTATTATAAATATAATTATATATATTACTATATATAATATTTATAATATATATACCTATCATATATATATATATAATTATTATATAAATTATATAATATATAGTTATTAATATATATATATATATATTTAAATATATTAATATAATATATATTATAATATATATATATATATATATAGATTATAAATTATATAATATATATATATTTATAACTATTATTTATATATTATAAATATATATATCATATATTATTAATTATATAATAAGTACTCATAGTTTATATATATATATATGATACTAATATAATTATAATATATATATATTATATAATATTATTTTAAAAAACTTTATTTAAAATAATTATTAATTATATATATATATATATATATATATATATATCATTAGATTTAATATTATATATAATATATATAACTATAAATTAAATATATGAATAATAAATATTAATATAATAATAATCAGATCATGTGAATAATTGTTTCTGATAATAATTGATCATCCACTAGACAAGCAGCGGTCTTCCAAACTTTTTTGATTTGCGTACCCCTAAGACGATAAATAATTCATATAAGATAAGGATACACCCCTATATTACCTGTAATAATTAATTATATATATATATATATATATAGTGTAATATATATATAAATTAATATTTTAATTAATAGATATATATTATATTAATTATATATACTATATATTATATAATATATAATATATATATATATATATATATATATATTATATATACTTATATATAATCATATATATATATTATATTAATATATATATATATATATAAAGTATTATAATTATATATATATTTATTATATAGTATACTATATAGTATATATTATGTAAATAATTATAGTTATATAAAAGAGGCTTTATTTTTAATACATTAACCCTTATAAATAATGTAAACTTTCATTTTTGGTAATTTGCTAGAGCTGTTGTTGGTTCTTATCTATTGGGTATACCTAACTCCGAAGTGTTACCTTTATGTAACTACAAAAAAACGTGTAGTGGAACCTTAATAGGCATAATAAGACAACCAACCAAGTTACGAAATCTCGAAAGTACGTTCATAGGAGAACAAGATAGCAAGACACCAACCAACTTATACGGTGAAAAACAAACCGTATGCCTATTTAAGTCGTAGCTTGACTCAAAAGGAACGATCACAATGGGGAAAAACATCGTCAGAGAAGAGGAATAACGTGCCATAAGGTTTTATTTCTGCGGAAGCAGTCCTATCTCAGAGACAGGTGTTCTCCAGCAATCGAGTAGGGTAACTATTTACGTGTTCAGTCGTCGAATCCCATTTGTCGGTTCAGGAAAGACTATCAAGCATAACCGTAGTAAACATTATAGGTAGGTAAATTCCGCGCCAGAAGGTTAGTCCTGGAGAGAGATGTCAATTCCTCCGTCTGGCTAGCTGACTTTCGTGATCGTTTCTGACAAAACAATGCGATACAATAACATATATGTGTGAGGTCAGACATATTGTGCCCATATTC
>JABUQX010139133.1:20000-24753 GCA_015478945.1 Trachelipus rathkii | reverse complement strand
CAGTATGCTTCGTTCGATCGGATGGGTGTTTAACGTTTCGCATTTATCGTGAAACCTTTGCGTTTTGGTACCCTTCAATAATAATAATAAATAAATAATAATAATAATAATAATAATAATAATAATAAATAATAATAATAATAATAATAATAATAATAATAATAATAATAATAATAATAATAATAATAATGAATAATGAATAATAATAAAAATAATAATAATAATAATAATAATAATAATAATAATAATAATAATAATAACATACAAATATGGATATTGATAAAAATAATAATAATAATAATAATAATAATAATAATAATAATAATAATAATAATAATAATAATAATAATAATAATAACAATAATAATAATAATAATAATAATATACAAATAATGATATTGACAAAAATAATAAAAATTATAATAAATAATAATAATAATAATAATAATAATAATAATAATAATAATAATAATAATAATAATAATAGCCAATAATAATAATAATAATAATAATAAATAATTTAATAATAAAAATAATAATAATTTTAATAATAATAATAAAAATAATAATAATAATAATAATAATAATAATAATAATAATAATAATAATAATAATAATAATAATAATAATAATAATAATAATAATAATAATAATAATAATAATAATAATAATAATAATAATAATAATAATAATAATAATAATAATAATAATAGCTAGATTTTACAAAAGTAATATCGCTGAGTTAATTATTTATTAATATTTATTTAAATTAAAAGTTTTTGTTTTTTTTAAAAAAAACTTAATAGATTTTTGGTTTTAATGTCTTTTGGAATTGAGTTGTAAAGTTTATTTGCTTTGCAGCTGACGCATTGAGTAGATTTTTTTTAGTCTAGAGAAGGGAGCGTTTATGTAAGTATTATTTCGTAAATTAATTCGATTTGTCTCGCTCCTTCCTTGGTTTCAGCGAAAATTTGCTAGAAAGAAGTCGTAGGCATTGTTAAGGATAATTTCATGTATTTCTTTTAGTAATGATATATATTGATAAGTCTTTAAATTACAATATCTTTAGTTTTCTGAACAAGGGTTGTGTATGGCTATAAAAGTCTCTTGAATTGCTAATGAGGAGAATAAAGCAATTTTGGATTACAATTACAGGATGGATTACTGAGTTGCTTGTGGTTCCGTAGATATGAAGACAGTATGGTAAAGGGGGGTGGTGTTTCTATGCCTAGTATATTTTTTTAAGAATGGAAAGATGTACAATATTTTTTAATTTTATTAGCACATACATGTATCTATAGCCAGTCTACTAACTAGGTTTTTAGCATGTTCTTTAAATGTCAGTTTTTCATCGATTATTATTCCCAGTATTTTAGCAATTGAAGCCATATGCAGATCCACTTAGTTTATTTTGATATTGAAATTGTCAATTAATTTGATGCTAAAAATAATATAAGATGTTTTATTTAAATTTAGGGACAGCTTGTTAGCATCTATCCATTTCATTATTTTTGTAAAGATGTCTACTGCATTACGAGAGAGAGGCTCGGCATTTTTGTAATTTCTTAAGATAGATGTATCATCAGAAAAAGAGACTGAAAAGGAGTCACGTGAGTTGAACAGATCGTTAGTGTAAAGCGTAAATAGAAACGGTCCCAGAATTAAACCCTGGGATACGCCAGTTGATGTTTGAAATGTGGCTGAATGTGTTTCGTTTACTTTTACGTATTGTGGTCTCTCCTTTATGAAGCTTTTAAACTATTGTAAGTTTGTCGCCTCAATGCCCATTCTGTTCATTTTACTTAATAGTATGTCATGATCAATCATGTCAAAAGCTTTTGTGAAATCTAATAATAATAGCAGGGAGGAGTCTTTATTTTTTATATTTCTGTAAAGTTTTTCGGTTAAACAAATGAGTGCATCAGAAGTTGAGCGTCCTTTTCTAAATCCAAATTGTGAGTAGCTGAAAATATTGTTTGATCAAATATATTCTTCTAACTGACTGTAAATTATTTTTTTTAATATTTTTTTAAATCGTGCTTGTGGTAGCTATTGGTCTGTAATTTTTTGCCAGGGAAAGGCCTACTTTTTTAGGTGTAGGAATCACTTTTGCTGTCTTGAAAATATATGGAAAAATTCCTGTCAAAAATGATTTGTTGAGCAAATGTTTTAAAGGGGTGGCTATTATGTCAACAATAAGTTTGAGGATGTGGTTGGGGATAGAATAAACATCACATTTTTTGTTCTTTAGTCCGGCGATTACCTTTTTCATAATAATAATAATAATAATAATAATAATAATAATAATAATAATAATAATAATAATAATAATAATAATAATAATAATAATAATAATAATAATAATAATAATAATAATAATAATAATAATAATAATAAAAATGACGATTTTGATAATAATAATAATAATAATAATAATAATAATAATAATAATAATAATAATAATAATAATAATAATAATAATAATAATAATAATAATAATAATAATAATAATAATAATAATAATATCAGCCTTTGATTTTATAAAAGATTTTGATTTTATTTCCAAAGTTCTAAATATTTATTTCTACACATAATTTAATTTCCTTAAAATAATCTTAGAAAACAATTTACAGGAGAAGAAGAAGATATATTTATTTAGATTTCCCGACGCGTTTCGTCCCTATACTTGAGACATCTTCAGAGGATTATTTCTTGTAAGCGAATGAATCTTAAATTGATATATAATAATTAAATCAAATGATATTTAGTCTAACAGATAATACATTAAATTTTATGTTAATGTCTGGTCTGCGTGTTTTGATGTAGAAGGCCCCCGCAATTTTAAGTTTCTGGACTTCACACGATCCGTATAATATTGTGAAGTGTTTAGAATATTGATAATAGTTTATTGATGGTGTGAAGGGTCGGAAATATTTCGGATATTTTGCTGGGACTGTAGCGATGTTGACATGCCCTGTCCGACAATCTACGGAGGTTCGTAACCAATATATGTCGACGTACAGTCCTGACTCAGGGCAGTTAAATTGGTACACAACGTGATGGTTGTCGGTCAAAGCATCTCTTGTGCTAAAGGAAGATGACAGTTGTTTGGACTTATGGTATAGTCTGACTTTACCATAAGTGTTTTTAATTTTTATTTGAGAATTACCAGATTACAAAGCACTTCTCTTCCCTTTATTAGTATTAGGATTAGGATTTTTAAAGTTCAAATTTATCAGAATTTTCTGATTATTTTACTTTCTTTATTCTCTATAATTTTGTAAGGGTTTTTATTAATTAAGTTTTCAACTGAATATTGTGGATGATGACGAATATTAATAAATTTTACTTAATGCTTCAAATTTCTTCATCAAAAGTTTCCAAGTTGAACATAGGTTGTATGCTCTGTAAACTAAAGTTTTTACGATAGATTCTTTGTAAATAGTCGGTGAATAGGATCCATAGTTCATATACAGACCATTATCAGTGGGTTTGACATGAATGTCTGTAGATAATGAGCCGTCAGAATTAATATTGATTTTGATGTCTAAAAAACAAATAGCATTATTAACCTAAGTTTCGTATGTAAATTTTAAGCATGACAACTCTTGAATTCTATTGATGAACTGATGTATATGATCTATGTTCCTAAAGATAGTGAGGGTGTCGTCGACATATCTTATGTAAAATACGGGGTTAAAGTTGTTAGTTTCACGAAAGATTTTGTTTTCCAGATTGGACATATAGAAGTCTGCAAATGTAGGTCCAAGTGGTGAGCCCATCGACACTCCATCAGTTTGTAGATATATGTTTTCTTTAAATTTAAACGGTGTTTGGGTACAACAAATTAATAAAAGGTTCCTCATATGTTGTTCTGATATTTCTGGTGGGGGTAGGTTATTTGAGTGATACACTTCGTTAATTATTATGTCAATCGTTTCAAGAACCGGTACATTTGTGAACAAAGACTCTACATCAAGTGAGGCGAATATATTAGTGTCTTCAAGTTTTAAGTTTGATAATTTAATTTAGTTGCCCTGAGTCAGACTGTACGTCGACATATATTGGTTACACGACGAATAGATTGTCGGACAGGGCATGTCAACATCGCTACAGTCCCAGCAAAATATTTGAACATTTCAACACGGCACATGGTCAATCAACTATTAGTAATATTTCTAAACACTTCAAAATATTATACGGATCATGTGAAGTCCAGAAACTTAAAATGGCGGAGGCCTTCTACATCAAAACACGCTGACCAGACATTAACATAAAATTTAATGTATTATCTGTTAGACTAAATATCATTTGATTTAATTATTATATATCAATTTAAGACTCATTCGCTTACAAGAAATAATCCTCTGAAGATGTCTCAAGTATAGGGACGAAACGCGTCGGGAAACCTAAATAAATATATCTTCTCCTGTAAATTGTTTTCTAAGATTATTTTAAGGAAATTAAATTATGTATAGAAATAAATATTTAGAACTTTGGAAATAAAATCAAAAACTTTATAATAATAATAATAATAATAATAATAATAATAATAATAATAATAATAATAATAATAATAATAATAATAATAATAATAATAATAATAATAATAATAATAATAATAATAATAATAATAATAATAATAATAATATTAATAATAATAATAATAATAATATTAATAATAATAATAATAATAATAATAATAATAATAATAATAATAATAATAATAATAATAATAATAATAATAATAATA
>JABUQX010139133.1:12500-15000 GCA_015478945.1 Trachelipus rathkii | reverse complement strand
ATAGCTTCTTTTCAACACTTTAAATCTAATAATACATTTTAATCTGAAATAAACAAACTTTAAAGATGAGTTTCCTCTTCTCTAAGCCTCGAGACTTCATCAATTAAACTAATCGAACCTTTTATCCACTACATCAAAGCCGCTCGATGGAGGCACTGTTTTAAACAATTCTGCAACGAATTTGAGTAATAGATAGATAGATAGATAGATAGATAGATAGATAGATAGATAGATAGATAGATAGATAGATAAAATAGATAGATAGATAGATAGATAGATAGAATTAAAACGACCACAGAATTGTTGATGCATAGATAGATAGGTAGACAGTCTTTTATTTAGTCTTTATTTCTTTATTTCGTACACTAAGTACATTAAAAAATATATATTACATTAAAATAAATTAAAATTAATTTAAAAAAATTAATTTAATTAAAATAAATAAAATTAGACAGATAGATAGATAGATAGATAGATAGATAGATAGATAGATAGATAGATAGATAGAAAGATAGATAGATAGAAAGATAGATAGATAGATAGATAGATAGATAGATAGATAGATAGATAGAGTTAAAACGACCACTGAATTGTTGATGCATTGATAGATAGATAGATAAATAAATAGATAGATAGATAGATAGATAGATAGATAGATAGATAGATAGATAGATAGATAGATAGATAGATAGATAGATAGAGAGAGAGAGAGAGAGAGAGAGAGAGAGAGAGAGGAGAGTTATGACCGAGAAACAGTGAAAGGGAAATAATCTATTTGAATTTTGTCTTTCTGTAACTATATTCACTTCGCTGGCAAAATATCTACTTTAAAGGAGACAGTTTTGGTCATATATATATATGATATATAATATATATATATATATATATATATAATATATATTATAATAATATTATAATATAATATAATATATATATATATATATATTATTATTTGTAAAGGTATTATATGGGCTCCGGGGCTTGAGCCCCTCCAAATTAAAAATGCCAGGCGTAAGATGTTGATCGAAAAATATTAAATTTTTGCCAAAGAAAAGGAAAAGAATTTTTTTTAAACAATTTTAATTTTACATAAAAAAATAGTAATCAATAAAGAAAAAAGAAAAAGAATGAAGAATGAAAATTGTGTGTACGATATTTTTTTTCAATATATCCAATTATATAAAATTTGGGCTGCTATATTTCAGACCCTTTAAAATAGGACCAACTTTATTAGTTTCTTAAAAAATAAGACAAATATGACAACTTATAAAAAAGAATACCAAATTCCCTATTTTGTAGTTTTTATAATGTGTTGGTTGGCTTTCTGCTATTTCATAACAACTTAAAAATTAATCTAATGTGAAAACTGTATTGCAATTTTTAGGGGTGGCTAGGTTTGTCCTTTAAGTTCCCTTCTTGTGCTTGTAAATAAAGGCATAAAAAATCAGTTTATTCTTATGCTTTAGCGAGAGTGGATGTTTTTTTTTTTTTTTTTTTTTTTTTTTTTTTTTTTTTTTTGTGCAAGAAATAACTTACAGGGTCCGAATAGCTAACACCTATATCTAATGAAACTACGGTAGCTTCTATAAACACTGAGAACATTTTTAAATCAGCGAACATTTTAATGCAGGGAAAATGAAGGAGAAATAAATGAAGGGTTGTACAATATATATATATAATATATATATATATAGTAAGTATATATATATAATATATATATGTTATTATATATATATATATATATACATAGTATATATATATATAATATAGTATATATATAGTATATATATATAATAATATGATTATAGTGTATTGATAAGTTGCAATTGAAATACAGTTTTTGGTAAACAAAAATATAAAAGAGGACGAATGTTGAAAAGTCGATTGGTCATAGGAGGTAAAAACTCATGTACAGGTCCCTCCAACAGTATCATATATATATATATATATATATATATATAGTATTATATATATATATATATTTATATATAATAATATATATATATATATATATATATATATATATATATATATATTATATATATATATATTTATATATTATATATATATATATATATATATTATATATAATATATATATATATATTTATATATATAATATATATATATATATATATATATATTATAATATATATATTATATATATATATATATATATATATATATATATATAGCCAGAAGTTTATTTAAAGTAAAAGTTTGATAAATTGGTATTAGAAAATACTCTTTTATTTTTATTAAAATAATAAAAATTTTATGTAAAAAAAAAATTATGATAAAATTAATTTATATTTATCTTTACGTATGGCAAGGTTTGTACAATTTTTTCAATTTCTTTATGGTTTATTGGGAAACGAAATAAACATTCAGTTTTCTTTGAATCTCCGAATGATAAACTGATATATTATATATATATATATATATAGTATATATATATATATATATATATATATATATATATATATATATATATATAATAT
>JABUQX010139133.1:2500-7500 GCA_015478945.1 Trachelipus rathkii | reverse complement strand
TAATAATAATAATAATAATAATAATAATAATAATAATAATAATAATAATAATAATAATAATAATAATAATAATAATAATAATTAATAATAAAAATCTTTTATTTCCATTTCTTAATATTTCAGAAAGACATTCTATTTTTCATCTGCGTCTTGAATACAAATTTATGGAGCATTAATCTTCAAATAAATACATGCAAAGTGGTTTTAATAAGCAATAGTCTTGAAGACTCTCTTTTTACACACACACACACACACACACACACACCACCACAAACACACACAGACACACACACACACACACACACACACACACACACACACACCACACACACACACACACACACACACACACACATATATATATATATATATATATATATATATATATATATATATATATATATATATATTATATATATATATATATATATATATATATATATATATAATATATATATATATATATATATATATTAAATTAAACTCTGTTGCTGCGTAATTAAAATTTACAAAGAGAATAGTCATATTATCATTTCATTCACTACTAATAGGGATATTATTATTTAAACCATGCCCAAAAAAGTTTACCCAATTCGTTTCCTTTTGTGAATGGAATTTAATTTGCGATCTAAAATGAACTTACTTTTTTCTTTTTTGAGCTTCAATTGAACTTATTATTTTTAAATTCATTTTAATTAATTTTTTAGTTGTATTTCGACCGTAAATACTTTATTATTTTTGTGTGCCCACACATGAGTGTGAATATATATATATATATATAGAGAATCTAGATATTTGTAGAACTTCTTTTTTAGGTTATAGTTTAAATTTAAAAAAATAGTTACCTCTTGTTGTATATCGGGCTCCATATTGTATAGATGTTATTAAACTACTGCCTTCTCGTAGTTTGTTATTTATTGATTAGATAAACAAGTGAGGTAATACTTATTGAAAGCGTTATGATCATATTATAATATTTTTATTAAATTACAACCAATTCACATTAAATTATTATCAAGCTTTCATGGGCATGATCGCCTCACTTCTTCGGGACTGGACTGATATGTTTTTGATTCTTGATGATTTCGATGGTCGTTCTGGCTACTTGGTCACAAGCTGTCGAATAAAGTTATGAACATCTATCGAAGCTAAGAACTGATTAATTATATTTTCCGAATCTTTAGGTAAAAGTTTGTTGATATTCAGTCCAGAAGAAACTTCCACCCCTTTGTACAATTGTAAATTTTTGTTTTTATTATAAATGATTCTTATGAGTTTCTGTTATTTTCGGAGGTGCTTTTGGATTTATAGGTTGTATATATGTCATATTAGCTTGAAGTTAGTATTAATTTTATGGTTATTATTTTGTCGATGTTGGACTAATGAAGATGATTGTTTATCGTCGTTTAGATCGGATTTATGTTGATTGATTCTAATTTTAAAGTTGTTGGTTTCTCCTATATAAGTGTTTGAACAGTTTTCACAATTTATTTTGTAAATGCCTGCTTGAGTATTTAGGTTATTGTCTTTAGGTTTTAAAACGTGTTTTAGTACTATATTGTTAGATTTGACTGTGTTTATGTAATTAGGGATGTAATTATGGATAATTGATTTTTGTAAATTTGGGACGGGTAAAATATTAGTAAAGTTATTATCAGTAATACTTATTGCATGTAAATATTTGTTTTTAGCTTTATTTTTAAATACTTGTTGCATGTACATATTTTAAGGGGTAATTTAATTTAAGGAAAATATTTTTTAACGTTTTAATTTCAGATTATAAGTTACCTTAAACAGAACAAAGAGATAACCATTAGCATATCAGACAAAGGTAACAGTATAGTTACCTATTCAATAGTATTGAATACTTAAATAAATCCTATAATTTATTAAATGATACCAATACCTATACTATCATCAATACAAACCCCTTAAAAAATTCACAACAACAATTTAATAATGCCCTTTCAAAAATCATCCCTACACATAAAGACCTTATCCAAAAATTTAAAGCCTATTTACCCACTCTCTCCCGTTTTTACGCCATTCCCAAAATACACAAAGAAAACATACCTCTCAGACCCATAATATCCAACATCAATTGTATAACCCAAAACCTATCCAAATGGTTAGCCTCAAAACTACAACCACTTTTAGGAAACATATCGACTGCCCACCTAAAAAACTCTGAGCATTTTATACAAAAAGTACAAAACAAAATATTTTCAAATTATAATATAGTCAGCTTTGATGTCACCTCTTTATTTACTAAAGTACCCGTTGATTACACATTAAATCTTTTGGAACAACATATTTCTCAAAATGATATAAACTTACAACTTTCTTTTCCGATTATTAAACAGTTAATCCAACTTACACTTGACCATTCTTATTTTTCATTCCAAGATAAATTCTATAAACAAATCTCAGGTTTATGTATGGGATCCTCTTTGTCACCAATATTCAGCAACATCTTTATGGAATTAATAGAAACCTATCACATTTTTCCAAATTTTCCACAAGTAATATGGTTAAGATATGTGGACGACGTGTTTGCCATGATACCAGGAACAATAAATACAAACACAATTTTAAATTTTATTAACAGTATACATGAGAATATAAAATTTACAATAGAAACCTCTGAAAATAACAAAATACATTTCCTAGATCTACAAATAACTTGGACAAAAGATCAGTTACCTATATTTAACATATACCGTAAACCTACATCAAACCCTTCGTACACTCACTGGTTCTCATTCCATGACAATTCTACCAAAGTTGCAATATTAAGTAATTTATTTTTACGAGCACATAAACTATGCAGTACACAAAAATTATCCTCTGAAATTAAAACGTTAAAAAATATTTTCCTTAAATTAAATTACCCCGTAAAATACATCAACAAATCTTTAAAAAAAGCTAAAAACAAATATTTACATGCAATAAGTAATACTAATAATAACTTTACTAATATTTTACCCGACCAAATTAACAATTACCAATTAACCCGCTAAAATACATCCCTACATTACATTAAAACAACAGTCAAATCTAACAAAGTCAGTACTAAACACACGTTTTCAAACCTTAAGGGACACCCAACATAACCTAAAACTCAACATGGCAGGCATTTACAAAACTAAATTGTGAAAACTGTATCAATACACTTAATATAGAGAAACCAACAACTTATATAATATTAGTACCATTTCCAGTCAACATAAATCCTGGATCTACCTTATGGACGATTTTAACAATCATCCTTCATCAGTCCAACATTCGGCAAATATCAACTAACTCATTAAAAATAATACTATCAATCTCAGCTAATATCATAATACCCATTCCAAACACCGAAAACAGAAAACTCATTAGAGATCATTACTCATAAAACAACACAAAATAAATTTCAATTTACTCAAAAACGTGAGGTGAAGTCTTTCTGGGACGATATTCACAAATCTTTACCTAAACAGAATCCGACCTCTCTCATCACATTAAACTGCTACAATAAAAGTGGTTTATATCGCTAAGGCAAATTTCATACAACTATGAAGTAAGCCAGATCGACCAATGTGACGCAAGACACAATTTTAATAGTCTAAAAATCATCAAGAATTCAAAAACACATCCAGTATCAGTCCCGAAGGAAATGATTGGCAATCATGCCCATGAAAGCCTTTTGATAATAATTTTGTTAATAATTTAATGTGAATTGGCTTTAATGGATTTAATAAAATATTATAATATTGAATCTAATCGCTTTGAAGATTTATTACCTCAAGGGTTTATTTAATCTATACTAATTAACTACGAGAAGGCAGTAGTTTAATAACATCTATACTCAACTATAATATATATTAGTATATATATATAATATAGTATTAAATTATACTTATATATTATTTTATATTCTAACTTATATATTTATACTTAAATTACATTACCTACTTATTATTAATAATTACCTAATATTATATATATCTATATATAATGATAATATATATATATTTAATTAGTATATAGTTATATATATATATATCTTAATATAATAGATATAATGCACTTAATATTTATATGGTGAAATAGTATATTATTTTGCTTATATTATGTGCTATTTATATTAGTCATATATATATATATATATATATTATACCTATAGTATATATATATATATAATGTTATATAGCTTAATATTAAATATATGTCATAATTCCTCATAGGTATAATAAGTATTACTATATATTATATCTTATAGTTATATTTATACTATATATATAATATATATAATAGTATATATATATTATATATATAATACATTCTCATATCTTGTTCGATTACAGCTTTATATCAAAGCTATATATATATACATTTACTCATCCCCTTGTCCCACCATCCCTTTCGCAGTCGGCACACACCTCGCGTGAAATAACCCCGCCACAGCAGAATCGGCTGCTCCTCCATATAGACTCGTCCTAAACATTGTGAATATTTCAGCATTGTTCTTCGGTGACGATTCGCGTATATGCTGGATTATCATCTAGGATGGTACAGTGAGACACAGTCTTTGGGGCCTTGATCTGCATCTTGTGCGAGATATTTGATAAGCGTTTGGTTTAAGCTTAAACCTTTTTTGTAATAATTGCAGTTTGGGGTGGTGGCACATCTGTGATGTGATATACCAGTAGTTCCATTTGGCAATTGCAGAGGTTTACAGACATCGTGACCTCGAATTTAGGTCAACGTCGCAACACACAAGCATTCGTGATTGAAGTTATAAGTAGCTCTTACCTTAATTATTTCGACTTTCGCAAAAGCAGCAGTTATATGTATACGGAAATTAGTCGAAAACATAATGGAAAGAGGCCTATCCAATCATTTCAGTCACATGTACGAATGTGTGCAGATAGTAGCTATGTGGGCAGCAAGTGAGGGCTAAAGCCCAGTCGCCACCAATGACCTCACACACTGTAAAGGTTTCAATACGCTTGCAC
>JABUQX010139132.1:12500-17500 GCA_015478945.1 Trachelipus rathkii | reverse complement strand
GTTAGTAACAACAATAAGGTGAAGTCATTATCTTAAAAAATAAATTTTATTTTTTGTTGTAATCATGGTCAGTTCTTTATGACTAGTAAACTTTACAATTTTATTAGTAGTTTAAATAGCAAAAGTTATTTATTTTTAGGTATTGTAGTGTTAGTAGATACTGTAAATAAATTTATTGGTTTAAAATGGATTTAAATCAACAAACCAAAATAATCTATAAATGTGCCTTATACCTAATGTTTCTTAAAGGACAAAACCCTAATTAAACAAAAGTGAGTAGAACTTACTCACAAACATATTTTCAGACATATTATTTGTCAGTTTAAAACACTGTACTCAAAGTCAAAAGTCCGTAATCATGGAAAATAAAATGTTACGCGCCAGTCGCTCTGTAGCGTGTACGATCACTTATAACATCTGTTGTTACCTTCATTTGTCCCTTTCTTCATATGCATCTTTTGCTAAATTTATATATATATATATATATATATATATATATATATATATATATATATATATATATATATATATATATATATATATATATATATATATATATATATATATATATATATATATAATACATATATATATATACCATAAGAACAGTGGTTCCCAAAGTGTGCGGGAGCACCCTTAAATTAAACAATCTTGTCTCGAATAGGAAAGCTTTGGGAACCCCTGCCATAGAGGGTTGCTTCCATTTTGAAACACCTTAGATATAGGTTATAAAAAAATTAAATTTCTATTTTAGTTGATTATGTGCCATGTAAGATTACTATTTTTTAACCTTCCTTTTCAGTTAATAGTAATAACTATTTACTAATATTAACTTTTAACTAATATTAACAATTAACTAATGAGTTATTTTTACTTTATGCCTTTTTGTCCCTCAGGATAAGAACGCGATCTGAAAACGGAATTAATAAGTCTGTCTTCGCCCCTTAAGGACAGGTTTGATCTGGATCTGGGTCTTGGAGGGAGGAATTTATGCCCACTTTTTACGCTACATCCAGAGCACACCTTCTGTACTATGCCTCTCCAAGGTCAAGGTCAACGATGGAAAGTGGCACAAAGTGAAGGCACTCAGGTTAGATAATTCATTCATCATTCATTCAAGCATTCAATCATTTGGTCATTCATATATATATATATATATATATATATATATATATATATATATATATATATATATATATATATATATATATATATATATATATATATATATATATATATGTATATATATATATATATATATATATATATATATATATATATAATATATTAGCTATGGAAGAATATATATATATATATATATATATATATATATATATATATATATATATATATTATATATATATATATATATATATATATCACTTTATAAATAGTCTAAATTAGTTCTATAATTATCTTTGGAATATATTACTCTCTTTTTCTTTCTTCTTCTTCTCCTTTCTAAAGGCACTGAGCTTAAAAAATATTCAATTATAACACTTTTGTTTTAGATAATTAAGGTAAAAAATCGTTTGAAAAACAAATTTGCAAAGGGAACATTATAAAGTTTCGATTTCGAATAATTTGAAACGATTACAGCAACAAAAGGGAGTTTTAAATAAAATTTTTGGTTTACAGAAACCTCAGAACCAAAAAAAAATGTAATGCATTTAAATTGGAAATTATCAGTTTATATATATATATATATATATATTATATATATATATATATATATATATATATATATATATATATATATATATATATATATATATATTATATATATATATATATATATATATATATTATTATGTATTATGTATATATTATTATGTATTATATATATATATATATATAGTTATATATTACATATATATTATTATATTAAGAGTATATATTTAGTATATAGTTATATATATGCTATATGTTATATATATATATATATATATATATATATATATATATATATATATATATATTTATATATATATATATATTATATATATATATATATATATATATATATATATATATTATTATTATATATATATATATATATATATATATATATATAATTATATATATATATATATATTTCAGGGTTGGTTCTGCAACTATTTTGACGTGTGATGATGAAGACAATGACCGTTACAATTCTTCATTACTACTGGACGGTCGTCCTCTTCTGCAGTTAAGTCGTCAGGACGGTCTGCATTTGGGAGGTTCTCCTGAATACCTCAGTGGAAGAGTCATCAGAGTTCACAGGATTTTTATAAAGGTTTCATCAATATTTTTCTAAATTATTTATTTGCATTATGAGCCGTGGTGAGTCCTGTACATTTACATTGATAGAGTAATGGCGAACGAAACTACCTTCGCGCTACCTTAAACTAGCCAGAAATTAGCTACTTTTTTTTGTACTAACTCCTCTCATATTTGCTCTGGTTTGCATAAATTGACAAAGAAATGTAATGTTTTTAAATTTGAGGAGCAAAAAAGCTTTTTGGGAAAATTTTTTTCATTTCAACTTAAATTCCTTATTTTAATTTTTATTTTAGTTTATATACCATATACAAATAGTTCAAAATCTTTCATATATATATATATATATATATATATATATATATATATATATATATATATATATATATATATATATATATATATATATATATATATATATATAAAAAGAAAAATATATATAAGAAAGAAAGAGTATATATATATATATATATATATATATATATATATATATATATATATATATATATATATATATATATTTATATATATATATATTTAAATAAAGTAGAAATCAAAGCAATCAAACACTCAGTTTAGAAGGTAGCTAGTTACGAAGCCTTAGTTAATAATAAAATGCAAAGTTAGAGAAATTTCGAGGGGATACTCAAGATAATCTATTGTACTTTCAAAATCACTTTAAAAACAATGCAAGTTTTTTTTTCATACATTATATATATATATATATATATATATATATATATATATATATATATATATATATATATATATATATATATATATATATATATATATATATATATATATATATAGTTATAGTTAAGCATATATATATATATATATATATATTTATATATATATAAATATATATATATATATATATATATATATATATATATATATATATATATATATATATATATATATACATTTGTATATAAAGATATATATATATATATATATATATATATATATATATATATATATATATATATATATATATATATATTGATCTGCCTCTTCTTGCTGCAAGTTTACAATTGGAAGCAACCATTTGTTAGAGATCTCAAAAGGGAAAAGAAAACACAAGTCCTCCATTGAGTGATTGGAAAGGAAAACACGTTTGTAATCTTTGCTTCCAGATATTTTCTTAATCAGAGCAAAAACAAGTAAATTTCGCAAATGTTTTCAATTTCAAAGTTCAGAGCAAGAGGGGAAAATACCATAGAATCCAAAGGAAAATATTATATATATATATATATATAAGCATAGAAAAGAAGAAGATATATATATATATTATTGGTTAATATTGTTGTTATATATATATATATATATATATATATATATATTATATATAGAAATATGTAAATATATATATATATATATATATATTAAGTTATATTATATATATATATATATTGTTATATTTATATTATATATATATATTATATATATATATATATATATTACATATACAAGAAAGAGCAGCATATATATATATATATACTAAACATATATAAAAGGAAGATGAAGAATATATATATACAGAAGTTGATATTATATATGGCTATTGTTATTATATACATATACATATAGTTATAATAAGTTTAAATTGCTGGCTGGTTGGTTGTTGTTATTATTATATATAAATATATATTATTATATTATTATTTATTTAATATATATATTACATATTATATATATTATTATTAATATTATTATTATTATTATATATATATATACATATTATATATATATATTATGCTATATATATATATATATATATATTATTATTATTATGTTATATATTACATTATATTACATATTATTGGTTATTGTTATTATATATATATGTTATATATATTACATATATATTATTATTATTATTATATATATATATATATATATATATATATATATATATATATATATATATATATATATTATACTTATTATTATGATTACAGATGGAAATTGAATTTATCATTTGAAACTCCTTTTTTAGACTACTTGAAAGTTGAAACCAGCAAAAATATTTGTAATAATTCTTTATTAAGAATTTAAAAAAAAAAAAAAATAAAAAAAATATATAAAAAATTTGTCATATTGAAACAGATCTCTTTGATGGTGTCTTTTTTAATTTCTCTCGATTTTTGTCTCGTATTTCTCAATCTGAATATCCATATCTCTTATTTTTTTCTTTTTATCAAAATGCAAGAGTCAAAATAGTTAGACAAAAGGAAAAAAAAGGATCTTATTTGAGAAGAAGAAGATGGGAAACAGAGCACAAAGGTAGAATTTTATTTTTTGTTATCTAGAAAAATATGAAGTAATTGAAAAAGTCCGACGTTGGTTGCACATTGAAACAACTGGTTACACATTGGAACAAAATCATTTTAATCAACTGGTATATTTAAATTAAATCTAAAATATAAAAGTTAACAACTTTAATATAAACAAGTTGAAAAGAAAAATATTTATTTTATTTCTTTAAACTCACCTTGCAAGACAAGTTTATTATTTACAAAATAAATTAATAAATGAGCAAAAAAGAAAACTATTCTGATTTGCCAAAAATTCAGGTTTTCCATTACTCAAAACAAATTTACTTCACAATTCAAGCATATTAAATGTTTATGAAAAACGCACCAGGAGAACATTGCGAGCTCTCAGAGTGAATGGTTCGCTTCTTTCCTGGTTACTAATTTGCCTAAAGTACAATAATTATTAATCTGCCC
>JABUQX010139132.1:0-5000 GCA_015478945.1 Trachelipus rathkii | reverse complement strand
ACCTGAAAAACTTTGTGGAATAGTTTATATATATATATATAAAATATATATATATATATATATATAATATATCATATAATTATATATATATCCAAATTAGTGCTAATAGAATATTTTATTAAATAATTTTTAAAAATTTCTTTTAAGAATATTATCTTAATATTCTGGTTATATTGATTAATGTTATACCTTATATAGTAAAAATATGGTACCATAGTTTCATATTAGTCCTAATTATCTGAATTATTTATTAAGACATATCTATACAATCATAAATATATCGAGTAATGGATATAATGTAAAGAGGGTAAGTATTTTTTTTACTATCCTTTTTCCTTATATTATATATATATTTATTAATAGTATAAACTATATTAATATAAAAGTGAGTTATCTTAAATTTTGTATAATCATATATTGATACTAAAAAAAAATAAAAAAAATAATAAAAAATAAATCGCTTAAAAATATAATTTTTATTTAGCAGGTAAATTAATAATTAGATAACTTAAATTGAAAATTTTATATATTTTATATACGGTAATAATATAATTATTTATTATGAATTTAAATAATAGTAGAATAATATAATTTACAAAAAACGAATACATTAAAGTAAACTATATTTTTTCCATTAATTTTTAAGTAATTGGTTTTAGTTTTTATTTATTTATTATTCAAATATAATATATTATATATATATATATAATATATATATATTATAGTATATATATATAATATATAATATATATATTATATATTTATATTATTATAATAATATATAATATATATATCATTATATAATATATATATATATAATATACATATATAATATATATTAATATATATTTATATATATGAATATTAATAAATATTAATATGTATATTAATATATTATATATACTATAATAATATAATAATATATATAATATATAATATATATATTATAATATATATTATAATTATTATTAAATTAATTAATATTTAATAATTTAATGATATAAAAAATTTAAATATATGTATATATCTATATATATAATATAAAAAAATATTAATATATATAAATTATAATAAATATATAATATTATATATATTAAATAATATTAATAATATATAATATTATATATCAGGAATCAAAACTTAATTATCTAAAAATATACATAAATTATAATTCACTATGATATCAATATATATAATATATAATTATAAATATATTATAATATATATTTAATAATATATAATCTATTTAATTAAATGCTGAAATATTAATATATTAATTATTATTATTATTAATTATAATATAAATATATTATATATATTATATATATATATATTATTATAGAAGTAGAATGAGAGGTAGAGATAGTAGATAGAGAGATATTATATGAGAGAGAGAGAAGAAGAATAATAGAGTAGAAGTAAGATAAGAAGAGAGTAAATATTTCATCCAATTAAATGATTGTAGAATAATTTAACTGATATGGATAAGTTTATAAACAAATTTATTAATATATGAAGAATTTTACAAAAGAATAAAGACAATCAATATGTTCAAATCTTTAGTGATGAATACTACCAACTTATTATTATGTGTTAGTAAAAGTATAAAAAGTTAGAATAATAAATATACTTTATATATTCTAACATTTAACGCAGTGTAATTTTTAGGAGCAGGGGACATAATATGTATATATATTTTTATATATTTGATACCTTACTCATTAATTATATGAGAATCATAGATACCACTGTAATTAGAAGGTATAGTATATGCTGAACCTAATAACTACAAGAGATACTTAATTAAAATAAGGTTATAATTATGTCCATTAAAATAATTTAAGGAGAATATTTGTATTATATATTTTAATTCAATAATAATAATATTACAGCAGACACTGAATATAAATATTATATTGTGAAAGACTTGTAACCTTAGAGATACTTACCTGAAAAATAAATTTAGTGTGTGGGCGTTTAAAAGATTAATATTATTATATAAGTCAATAAGTTAGTTTAGTCTTCCTTGTTTATTTTGTATTTGTATATCTTTTTATTTTTGTTCCCAAATCATGGTCCTGTTGATGTAAGAGATGAATAAAGTGCCAATCTCTTAGTACTATATTCCAATATTATATTTAAATATAAATAACTAATCATCAATGTTTATAATGATCATTGTTCTAGCCTTTGGAGGTGATTGATTGAGAAACATAATAAATGAGTTTATTATATATATATTACTGAATAGTTGATGACTATATGCTAGCTAATCTCGTAAATGTAGGTATTAGAAATGGAATATTTCATAGAGAGTAAGATATCATGTATATTATTATTAAATGGTATTATATATAATATAAATATATAACAATATATATTAATTATATATATATTATAATATATATAATATTATATATTTAATTATATTAATATATTATATATATATAATATATATATAATATTATATATTATTATATATCTATTAATATAAATTAATTATATATATACATATATATATATAATTATAATATATATATATATACTATATATAAATAATATATTATAGAATCATGGTTATAACGCAAACATATCATTAAATACTATATATATCACTAATATATTATATAATATATTATATTATATATATTTAATATAAATTTATAATATATATATATATATATATATATATTAATTATATATATAAATTATAATATATTATATTAATATATATAACTATAATTATATTATATAATATTATAATAATTATATAAATATAATATATAATTAAATATATATTAATATATTCTAAAATTAATATACTACCCACTTAAAGAAAAAATTCAATTATTTAAATTGGGTAATATATATAATTTTCAGAATATTAGTAATATAATATAATATATATATTAATGATATATATATATATATATTAATATAAATATATAATATATATATCATATATATATATATAACTATATATATTAATAATATATATATTATATATTATATATATATATATATATATATAATAAATATTCTATCTATAAATATATAAAAATAATAGTCAATGAGTAAATACTATATATATATGCATTTTATTGGTTTAGGTATTAACCTTTATATGAATTTGTGATAAAAATATTTATAGGTAATAATATAGTTGGTGTGATAAAAAATAAAAAATAAACAGATAAAATCCATATTTAAAATTTAAAATACATTTCTTTAAAATATATTTTAATTTCTTTTGTAGTGATTTTACATTATATTATTAATAAATACTGATGTTTTTATTTAATTAATGTTTAACTGATTAAATAATAATAGTTATAATATAATAGTTATAATAGTAATAATGAGTTTAAACAATATAATTATATATTAAAATATAATACTTAATATATATATAATTATATTATAATGTAATATATTATATGGATAGGTTTATTGAATTTCCCAGAAATAAGAATCTCATGTTTTTATGTGAATGCATAATTTTATTTGCGGATATATAGATGAGATGTCTATATTAAAAATGTTTTATATGTGTCATGTAATAATAGTTAAAATTATAATTTAACATATATGAATATATGCATTAAATAATAATTACTATATATATATATCATTATACATATTATATTATAATTAATATTAATACAATATATAATATATTATATCAATATATAAAATTAATAATAATATTAATAATATTATGTGTTATCTGAATGGTTTATATTTTCTATCTTCCAGGTTCTTTGTTTTTTTGAATTGTTTTTTTAATCTACGTCTAACTATAGCTAATATAGATAAATAATTAATTCTTCTTACAATTTATAATAGAGGAAAATGTGTTGATATATATTATCTTAAAGAAAAAAAAATGTGTAAATGATTAACTAATTTAAAAACAGGAGAACTTTAGTCTTTGTTACCAACTATTTTAAAAATGTTGTTATTAAAATAACATAAAATAATCTAATTAATGAAGATATGAATTTTATTCATTTTTTTATTTTAATTTATTTTATTTTAGTTTGTTTATTATTATTTTTTTTTTAATTTTTTGGTTTTTATTGAATATTTTTAGTGATTCGAACATCTCCAATTTTATTTCATATAATATTTATAATAAATATTCATACATTTTTTACTATTTTATTTGACATGCTATTCTTATTCGTAGCTTAATGAAATTTTGCTTTAGAGAGAATGTGAATTGGAAAGTGATTAGCCCAACAGATGGTTAAGATTTGAGATTTAAAAAATACTAACGAAATGCGAAAAGTTCGTGTGAACTAAACTTTATCAGCTAGTCAGGCTTAAGTGATAAAGTTAAGTAAGCTATAATTTTATTATAGGTTGTTCACTTACAGTGGTTCGTTTAATAGCGTGTATAAAATTAAAGCCAGAGCAAAAGCCAACATGAAAGTGATCAACCAATTCATTTCATTTTGTCAAGACTGAAAAGAAGTTGATCTGCGATCTAACCAGTTCTTCAAAAGCTCGGTTTCAAATTCCCTTTGGTTTGGGCTTACCTTAATATTCATCGAAGAAAAATAATGGTAATAACTAATATAAATAAGAAATATAAAGTAAAGGGTATTGATTCTATTTATTATAAATATACCATTTATCTGTTAAACCCCATATCGCAGCATGCAAATTGTGGACATTTGTAGAAAATAAAAATTACAATTAGAAATATATATATTCTGTTTCAAGGAATGTAGTGGAATATCTCGTCTTACTATGCAAGGCCTCAAAAGTCTATTGTCATGCAATTTTGGTTATTTTGGCTAAAAACATTGTTTGCTATTTTTATATTGTTGCTCTACACCCTGAAATAGGCAGTATTGCCGATAGAAATTAGATAAGTATTAAACGATATAGGACACAACCTGTTATTATATTATAATATAAATCCTCACTATGGATATATCAAGCCCTTCTTTCTAGAGCTCTACCTTATCACGGTATATATATATTTATATTTA
>JABUQX010139131.1:25000-27500 GCA_015478945.1 Trachelipus rathkii | reverse complement strand
GAAATAGAGCGTATACATTTTGGAAATCTAGTGGAAAAAATATTGAACATACTAAAAAATTGTTCTATTTTAAAATAATGTATCCTCTCATTATAAATACTCTGAAAATTTCATATCAATCGGGTAAGTAATAAAAAGTTATTACCAAAAATTATTTTTAATTTTCACTTTTACAAGGTGCCAAAAATTTCATATAACTTAGTACTAAGGAAAAATTCGAAATTTAATTCCAGGGAATTTTGCTAAATAGACCATGTTAACCACAGTTCACTTTTGGAATCCGATCGAAAAACCATAAGAATTCGCTATTGCTTTTTTTGAAATAGTTCTAAAATCAAATAGTGCCATTTTGGACCACCAGTAAGTGTTGCAGAAAATCGTTCAAAATAATACTTTTCAGACATTCTAATTGCCATAGTATGATTTTTGTCTGATTCAAATTAAATGTATATTAAGGAAGCTAACTGAAAAAAAATTTACTATGAAAAATGTGGAAATGTAATTGAAGCACTTACTTTACAAACCTAACCCCTCACTTAACGTTCATCTAAATTGTGTGAATTGTTTAAAACGAAAGGAATTGGACGAATTCGGGTGAATGTGAACTTGAGCGAATTCTTTATCTGGTCATCGAATCACTTGCCATTGACATTTCACTCAACTCTGTCACTCTTTTTACCTTAGATAAGGTATTCGTACAATGAAATAACGGAGTCATTTTCACCTACTTATGAGTCAAGTGAATCAATAGAGTTGGTATAAAATGTCAAATCGCTTACTTTTAAGATTTCGAACTATTTGCTTCGACTTCTTTGGGGTTTCTTTGATTTTTGGACAATAAATTTCTCCTCTTCTTTTTGCAAACCGAATTTTTTCTTTAAACTATTTTTTTAATCATTTTTTTTTATATTAGATAAATGATAACATTTTTATTAATATTGGCTAGAGATTTCTTCATTAGATTCAAATTTTTAACATTTGGAAACAGGAAGCCTTTTCATGTATGCTGCTAAAAGGTTTTGTAAGTTGAGCCGATAAAAAAGTACGGCCACTTTAATTTACAAATTAATTTAAAAGAAAAAATATAGATTGTAAAGTAAATATAAACTAGTTCTTTATTAATTTAATATATAATTCGTTAAAATAAAATGTAACTAAAGAAAATTTTCATATTTAAAGGACCAAATAATTGGGAAAATAAACAGCACATTATAAACCTTAAGGTTCTTTGATAGAGATTTTTACGTAAATCACTAACTAAACACAACACATATATATATATATATATATATATATATATATATATATATATATATATATATATAGTATATTATATATATAATATATTATAGTATAAATATATATATAGTTACAGTGGCGGCTCGTCCATAGGCACTGCGGAACTGCAGCCCCCCCAAAATTCAGAACTAAGCCACAACTACTAAACAGCAATTGTTATTTCTTTGTAACTCTCTCTCTTCTCCTTCTCTCTTTGTAATATATATATATATATATGCTATATATATTATATATATTATATATATATTATATATATATATATATATATATATATATTATATATATTATTATTATAATAGTATAATATACTATATAAATATATATATTATATATATATTAGTATGATAGTATAATATATATATAGATATATATATATAATATATATATATATGAATATATTGTATTATATATTATACTATATATAATATATATATATACTATATATATATATAAGCTATATATATCTCATATAGTATATATATTTATATATAATTTATTATTTTATTTTATTTATTTATTAAATATATATACTATATATATATATAATATATATATATTATTTTATATATAATATATATTATATATATATATATTATATATATTAGTATATATATATATATATATTAATAATATATATATATAGTATATAATAATATACCTATATATATACATATATATATATATTATATATATATTATATATATAATGTAGTCGAACAGTTTATACATAGAAATATAGGAACGCTTTAAAAATCTTTGTTACCGAAATCGCTTATATATTTATATTTTCAATGTATTGAAAAAGTCGATGAGAGATGTGTCAGCGTGAGTAGCTTAATAAAGTTACGTTTGGACAAAAAAAAAATTTGCCACATATGTTTTTAATTTTATTCAACATTACAATATTTAGAATTTCATATTTTTCCAAATTTAACTGATTGTTTTTCAAAACATTTCATTCGGATTAATGTTAAATTATAGTATTTAATTTAATATATTAATATATATAAATATATATATATAATAGTATACTATAGATTATATATATATAATATATTATTATTATATATAGATATATTATATATATATAAATATATTTTAGAGGTGTAGCGGATATCCGCATCCTGGCACATTTTTTCGATCCGCTACCATTTCACCAATAGCAACATGAATTTTTTTTTGCTGGATAGCTGATAGTATTT
>JABUQX010139131.1:0-20000 GCA_015478945.1 Trachelipus rathkii | reverse complement strand
TTCAGGAGTTTCCACTGATTAAATTAGGACATATTGTCAAGCTTTAATCACAGCGTATCAAATAATCCTTAAATAATTATTTGTTATTATATAAGAACTAGAAGTGAAATTCTTCAATGTTTGCAAACTCATAATCTTCCTGATAGATAAACTGTCTTAAATGCAGCAAAAGCAGAATTATCGACACTATCTTTTAGAAGGAATAGGATATCACTCAGATTACCTTCCATTAATTTTTAATTGGATTTATTCTCTATCATTCTAGTAATGTGCCAAAGGAACAATCAACAAGAAACTAGAAAAAATGATGGCACTTTGTGGAAGTAGAAATAAATAAAATAATAAATAACATAGATAATGTAAACTGAATCTTATTGAAATTGCATAAACTATAAACAGTAGGTAGATAATAATAAATTAATACCATTTCCCCACATATCAAAATCTCATGACGCAGGACGCGACCGCTCTCATGGTATTATCATACAATACAATACAGTTCTCTCACGACAAAAATAATAATACTCTATAATTAACTGATGTGGTATAATAATAATCTACTTAATCCTGAAAGAATTAAAGAACCGAAAAAAGTACTTTTGAATAGAGAGTACTCATATTGTGGAAAAATACCCTTGATATAATTCAATATCTTTCATTTCGACTTTTTATTATCGATACTAGTGTTATTGTTTTTAATGCTTAATGATTTTATCATAAAAAGATATCGCTGGCATATCTATCTTTAAATTCAAGATTACACTGTGCAGATTATAACTCATCGTTTAAGAGTAACATATCTTTCAAAATTTAGTATATACTCATATTTCCTAATTGCAATTGAGATCAACAAATTAAAATATATAAAAGAAAAAGTTAAAACAAAGTCTAGAAAGAAAAAATAAATTAACGGTTATTTCCGAGCTTAAGGATAATATTTCAAGTATAACACTCCACAGGTAAATAATATCTAGAGATTGAAACCGATCATGCATCTACATCAGACATTCCGATAGAGGAGAGAAATACAGAAGGTTTTAATGTTCCCATGCTAGTTATAATAATCCTGAAAGTAAAGTCTAGTTGCTAAAAGAAAAATGTGAAAAAATCTGGTACAAGATACATCTCTAACATGATCTAAGAAGGATATAGAGGCATATCATGTAGAAGGAGTGGAATATTGACTACCTCATAATGGATCACAGATATAGAAAGCGAAAAGGATTTCCAAGTACAGACGCTGTGTACCTGCAAGAATTTAGCATAGGGCTACTTAGAGGAGGATTCTTAATAGGAGATGGATATGAGACATATTAGATCAACTGTATAGATATTAATCCCCTTATTTATGGATGAAAGTAACTCGTCTCATCTCCTATTTCAGTAAAACAGCAAAACCATACCATTCGCAGAAAAAAATAAAGTTTCATATACATTGAGCTTAAACCGACAATAAATAAAAAAGAGAATCTCTCTATGGGATATCTAAAAAAAAATAAATTAAATATGATATAAAAAATAATAAATATAATAATAATATATATATAAATAATATATTTTAAATATATATAATAAGGTTGATATAATACTATAAATAATAGATTTGTGTAAATTTGTGTAAATTGTGTAAATTAATGTCATATAGTTGAGGCAATACTTAAATTAAAATATATATGATATCAATTTATATATTTAAGTTTAATATTATATATTATTATAATATAGATACATATAAAATAGAATATATATTAATATATTATAATATAATGATATAATATAAATATATTATAATAATTTATATAATATAATTATAAATGAATATTAATATAATAATATAATAAAATATATAATATAGTATATATAATAAAGTATAATATATATATATAAAATTAGAAATATATATATATAATAATATTATATATATTATATATATAATTATATATAAATGAATATATAAAATAAATAAGATAAATATAATAAAATAATTAATAATAAAGATAAATAATATATAAATATATAATAATACCTATTGATCTTATTTATCAAATAAAAATCCTGAAATCATATATCATATAATATATATATATATGATATTCTGTATATAATAAAATTATATATAATAATATATATATATATAATATATAATTATATATATATAATAAAAGAATATATATATAATATATAATATATATTAAATATAATAATATATAAATAATATAGATATAAATATATAAAAGATATTAAATATAATAAATAATATTAATTTAGATATAAATAAATAAATAAAATATATAAATTTAATATATAATAAATATATAATATATTAATATAATAAATTATATTATGAATATAATATAAATATGAATATATATAAATAGATATAATAATATAATTATATATAATAATATATATATATTATATATATATATATTCATCGTTTAATATAATATATTCAATAATAATATACAACAAAATATATTTATAAACATATTTATAATAATTTAAATATAAAGGAAAAACATTAATATAATATATATTATATAATAATATTATATATATATTTAATAAATTATATATATATATATAAGTAATAATATAATATATAGATAATTATATAATATAATATTATATATTATATATATATATATATAAATAATTAATAATAATATAAGTTATATTAAAAATTGTAAAAGTTATAATGATAATATAAAATAAATATATTAATAATAAAAATCTCAATTATATATCAATATAAATAAGAAAAAATTGACCCTACATATTATATTAAGGAGTGTGAAATAACATTAACACAAAATTTTGAAACATCAAAATAATAAACTAAAAATAATAATTCTTTCACCCCTTTACCAAAAGTTTGTACTACTTCATTTATTTAAAAATAACTTTATATAAGTATAGACTATATAATAATATATAGAAAATTGTTCTGCTTCTGGATTTTAACTTAATTAATCTAGTAATAATAATTTATAAACATTTCTTAGTTATAAAAAAATATTCGTTACAAAAAAAGAAAAGATATATTATATAATTATAATATAATATTTATATGTATTAAATATATATAAATAAAATAATAATATATATATAATATATAATATATATATAATATATAATATATAAATAATATATATAATAATAATATATATAATATATATATTATAATAATAATATAAATAAAGGATATAAATATAAAAAATAATAAAAATATAATATAATAATATATATATAATATATTAATGTATATATAAAATAAAATAAAATATATATTATACTTATTATAGATATTAATATATATATATATTTAATATAAAATTGATATATTATATATTAATAATTAAATAGGGGTCCCATTTAGGGAGATATATGAGTTTGTAATACAGTAAATATTATAAAATATAATATATATATATATATATTATAATAATATTAAATAAATAATATAATGAATATATTATATAATTATATATAAAAATATATAAATAGTAAATATAGTAGAATATAAGTATTCGTATAATATTATAATCCCACTAAATAACATTAAAATATTATAGACAGAAAGTGGTATAAAGATATAATATAAGAAAATAAATAAATAATATAAACATATAAATAGATAGAGAAGTAAATAATAAAAAATAATAAATATAAATCATAAAGTTACTCCACTCGACGATATGACGTACAAACACTAACTACTATATAAAATATAAATATATAATACTATCTATCATTATTTGACAACCTCTTTACCACTTATCTACCGCGCGAGCAAACTACTTCACTTAAGTATAATAATATTATAATATAGTAAATAGAGGTAGTGGTAACGGTCAGTACTTCACAATTCAAAATTATTCCTTCATACTCTTAGTCCTACACCATAACCTACCTTAATCCTCCATTCCTAATTCATATACTGTTAACTATCTATAGCCAAAAACTACCCACCTATCCTCCACCTGTCACACCTCTATCTATCATCCTAATGACATTTCCTTTATCCATACTAATCCACACTTATTTCTTCTGAGTCTCCCCTTCTCTCCTTCCTATTCCCCTCCACCTCCCTACAAAACATCTCGCTAACACTAACCTCTGTTCCTCCTAATTTACTTACCAGTATGTTCCCATGAAACGATTTACTTTAAACATGTCCTTCTCCGCTCTTTCTCAACTAACAAACCAATTATCCTATCACAATTTCAACATCGCTCTCTTAATCTTACCCATAATTACTTAATCCTCTCTATCATTTTATACTATACACCTCACAATTACTCCGCTTCATACTAACACCCTGTATGATCATCTCTTCCTAAACTTCTTTACTTGAAGACTAGTCATTTCAATACCCCTGTTAATATATCACACCTCTAAATAAATTATAACTAGCTTAAATAATAGTAGCCAACTCTCGAAAAGTATTTTTTACAACATTGACTTTTTCAATAACTGTGATGTGATATAAAGTTCCTCTCCACTTCTCGTCAATAATTTCCACTTGCATGACCAACTACAATAGCTTCATTACTTCCTTTCTTGCCTACTCTGTGTCATTAAATTCTCATTCCTTCATCCCTCCTTACTTACCCAAAAATCTCATCCCTTAAAAAAATAAAAAAAAAAAAAAAAAAAAATTATAGTATATTCTGAAAACCTATTACTTATACTTCTAAATTATACTACACCTCCTACAGCTTAATGATCTCTATCCCCAATTCCCCTTTAACTGTTTTCCTACCTCCTCAACGAACATCCTTGAACAATATTAACTCTTACTATCAAATTAATAACTTAAGACCCTTTTGTCTCACAACACACTCTACTCAAAATCCATTATCTACTATATAATACAGCTCACCTTTACTAGTAAATTCATTCGACCACTTAAAATTAAGGAGACAAGATATCAATACCGCATAATATGTAATCATTCCATTATCCCATCTATCACCCTATTCCATCTAAATATCCAATCCTCATCTCCCCTCCCTTCATCAATTCCTCTTGTCAGACCACTCTACCATAAAAATTAATTGATAAAAGCCCTATATTAATAGAAGATGAGTGGACATTAAACACATCCCTGTACTCAACTCACGATCTCATCTACCCCAGACATCTCACTCTCCCCCTCCTAAATACTCTCCACACATATTTTACTTAATTTCTACGATATATAAAAAAGGCATAGTCCTAATACCAAATATTATGTACTATATATTGAACCACACTTACTCCATATTACCTATTATCCTAGACAAACCTCATTCCAATAAATTCCCATCCTACATATCATCAATCTAAAATCATATGCTTCTCCAGAATCTTAAAAAAACACTCCATAGCACTATTTTCCCTTATTCGACTTTTCTATACCTTTACGTATTACCAACAAGCATTCATATATAAATATTCATATTAAGTTATGATATACTTTTGATCAACACAACTACCCTTACCCACACCTAATATCCTCCTGATTGTTCTGTCACACCTGATTAACTCTCTTCTCCAGTTATAAATCATCTCATCCCTACTCAATAGTAATTCTCCTACAGATAACACTTTCCCTACTACAAATACTCATAAAGGAACAAGAAGACCTCTATTAATCCACACACTCAACCTATTATCCACAATTCCCTTATATGACAGGGATATAAACAAACATAATAAACCAACCTTAGAACTCACAATCCTGTGATCCTCTATCCCTTATCGACTAGATTATACCAAACATAAAGATTATTAATTAATAACCTAATTATTAGCAATCCATCCAACCCTTACTGATAACGTATCCCAAATATCTAGATAAAATCATACTCACACTAATCTAGTAACCTGTGGACTTCCTTTTATTCTCCAATTTAATGTTAACGCTATACCTAATATATTCATTCGCATATTGATTAATATCCTATTAAATAAATACCCTTACACTCGCACATATATCCAATCTATACATCCCCTCCCCATCTCACCTCTTGTTAAGAAAATCACTCTACTCATTTACTCTCACCATCCATAATATTCATGATTCAATTTAAAATCCTTCTAATAATACTATTCCCCCCTACCTTTTTTCGACTACAAACTACTCTTAATCCTCTCACCCTCCTATCCTCTATTCCCCTATCCCCTCCCTTATAACCCTCCTCCTAAACCTCCTTCAGTGTGATTCCATTTATTTATATTTACTTCTTTTCCAGAATTATCTTTGCTCCTGATTTCTAGATAAAATTTTTGTTATCGCATACATTCTATAACACAATTATCATAATTGCTTATAATTTACTCTTCGCTACCTCTCCACCTGCTTACCTCTTTTGCATTTCTCTACTCACTATCTACACTCCCTGTATTAATATTACCTTCCCAGACATAAGTCACCTTCTTACTCATATATTTGCATCTCGCAACAATTTACACAATTAGAACCTTCATATGTATATATAACTTTTTCTGAAGACAAACTCTTTCATACATTCCTCACTAATCCACCATTCACTTCTTTCCTTATCTACTTTGCTCCATCCCTTTTAACTCCAATATGAACATATCCTTTGACGACTCTTTCACACAAAATATATTTGTCTACTTATAAATATAATCTCTATCCACTCCTTCACTGCTCAACTTACTACCTAGATTTCCGTTCCTCTCTCACGTCCTTTACCACCTGATACCTCCATAATACCCTCACTAAACTCTCTTTATACACTATAGGCTCATATCTAAAATGATATTACTACAACCCGTATAACATAAGTAGCTTATATGTATTACTTATCACTCCAAATTATTATATTTCTCATTTCGCTACTACATACCCGAAGTTAATGACGCCGTCAGAACTCGCAAGTTTCCCTACTATCCCATATAATCCATTAAAGAGCACTACCACCATAAATATAAGTGACAATAATGAAAAAGTTAATACTCTCTTATACTGTGCTTATTATATAAATCCTTTAACTAATATATACGAAATTAACACATATATAAATAGTGCAAATGTCACATATAGCCTCAATAAATGTGACCTTTATTCTTATTGTTATACAACAATAAATACCAAAGTATCAGCCTACCCCCCATATAACTCACTCCTCACGATAGAAAATGAAGCAACAGGAAGATGACGTTCGAAGGAACGGAAACGCAGTGAAATAACATAGACAGCACAAACACTCCAGGCAGGCATAAATATACTTGAATGTATTTCAACTATTTTCTGAAACCATAAATGTAGTTCACCAACTATTGTCATTATCTTTATCTATCTAATACATCACATATCTCTAAAATACGAATGACTTATCTTCCAATTAACTATATATCTTATTACCTACCTTACCCACAAATGGACCTATGAAATATCTTATCTACTCCATCTTCCTCTCTTACCCAACTCTGACTATATCTGAAAATCTCCTAATAAACAAATATATTATTACATATTACCACTCGAAACTTATCAGCCTATACAATATACATTACAACAATACACTCTCAAAATCTTACATCTTTCTCCTCCATCTCCTCGCTTCCATATTTCATCTTATTTGCATAACGTGCATGTCAATATTCAAAAATCTCACATTTACTCTCCCACCTCAATATTCTCACAGTGACCACAATTTAATTTCATCTCAGAAACTGATTAACCTTATGTTTGACACATTATATTATCACGTGATATATCCCAACAACCTCTGTTCCCTCTATAAGAATCTAAATTCCGATAACCTCAAACTTATCTCCTCGACACACTCTACTATCTCTCTCGTTATTCACACTACACCGAAATACATACCCTTAAAATATTTCTCTCACAAAATCCGATCTACTTTACTATCCATTATCAGTGCTTTGTTCATTGGGTCAAACACTACTACGATACCAATCTTATTATTATCTTCTGAAGAATTACAATTATAACCCTGACACTTCTTCCCATTTCAGTATATCTACTCATTTATCCACTCTCATCAATTGCATTACTAAAACCCACTCTAGAATCTAATCCTCTTTGATTACTAACTCTAATTCATCGTGATTATCTATCCCCCTTTACTCTGTAACGTATTATCCTGACCCTATATAATCACCACTCTAGTAATACTTTCTATATTCCCACTATACAATTGGATTTTGGTATACTGTGGTACACGCTATTACCGGTAGATCCCACAACCTGTATGAGCACTCCCAATACCTCAAGTCTCCAAACCTAGAGTCCTATCATGACTGTAAATAAAACGAACATCACTACTTAAATTATAATAAACACGTATTAAAATTTAAGATCCTTAATGATCTAAATCTTAAAACTTTTTCAAAAGAACTTATAAATATAAAAACTTATGTTATTTGTATACTGAAAAATTTATATATAATTACTTATAGAATGTATATCTACTTAATACTTAGTGAAGACACTCCTTCTTCTTTCCCACCATCATACATACTCACCACTTCTAATATTCCCTGATTAATCTCTTCCTTCTGATTTAAGATCCTTGATGTTATCTAAATTGCAAAATATAAACAAAAATTATAACAAGGAATATTGATAGAGTCTCCTCTACATTTAAAAACAAGAATAACGTCCCTTTGTTCTTCAATCGATTACATGAATTATCTTGCTTGAAATATACTTTTGAAACTTCTCAAAACATATAATAAATTTCCTAAATATTAAAATTAATATTAATGGAACTATACTAACAGGCATACACGTTAAGCTTGCTGATAGCTGATTTCTTCCCTTTGATGCAGAAGGAGAAAATATGGATTTATCATCTCCGAGATCGTAAACAAAGCAGTTGTTCGTTGTTTCCTCTCGAAATGTGATTTTGAGGAACTGCGTTCAGACACTTGTAGATTCACATTTTTTGCCTTAACTCCAATTCAAAGTATTTGGCATAGTTTTAATAGAAAATTCCTGATAGATAGATAGATTTATTTATTAAGGATTTATAATAATTACTTAATAATTATTATTTAGAATAACTTCATATTTCCAAGATAATAAAAATAAGTAATACTAAGTATATAGCACTTTGGAAATATCCTAGAGGTAATACTCATTGAATGGTCCTTTCATTTACAAGTAATAACTAAGCATAGAAACCTCTCAGCAAATCTTAATGCGGATATCATATAATAAAGACTCACAATCATGACTAAATAGTAAATTATGACAACACTCCACAATATTTTATTGCATCCCCTCAATTATCTAAAAATTCAGTTTATTATTACTCATCTAGACAAATATACAAATTTTTTAAAATATTCAGTATTTTTATTAAAAAAAAGTAATATTTTTTTCTCAATTTTCAAAAAAGAAAATAAAGGAGCTACTTTCATTAAAACTTGAATTCTTTTTCCCCTTAAAATAATTTTATTTTCATAATAATCATTTTATTTTACTTCACTTACTTCAGACGATGTGATTCCAACTTAGTTTATATCTTTACTAGTTTTACTTCTGTTATATTTTTAAAACATACGTTCTAATTATCCTCAATGGTAGTGTAAAAAAAGATTAAGCGAATTATTTAGTATAACTTAATAATTAATATTCACTATATGAAATAATATTAATAAAAACTACCTATAAGTATAATAAACTGATATATACAATTATATCAAGCTAACATAATAACTACAACAAATACATACTTACATACACAATATCTAATTAAAATAATTGAATATTATCAAAGGTAAAGAGTTGTTTCTCTTTCAAAAATGTAATAAATAATATCATTATAAAAATAAAGAAAATAAATAATAAAACATAAAATATAAAAATAATAAATAAGATAAATATAATTAAAAGATATAAAAAAAATAAGCAGAACATAGTAATAATATAACAATAATAATCAACTAAAAATTCAATATACATATCCCGATATAAATATATCTCTACCCTCAAACTATATATAACCGCCCCCATCCATATAATAGAAATACTACTATTACCTATAGCCCTACCTCCATACATATAATAAACACACTCTACTAACCCTAAAATAAAAACAAAATCAAACTCAAAACACCTACAAAAAAGGAATAATAAAATTACGTACCAATAATAGTATATAATATATAATATATAAGAATCACAGCATTACAAACACTACTATAACCTATATACGAACTATCTAAACACGTTAATCATTTAACGTTTATATTTAATCTTAACTATAAAATTTGACGGACAACACACAACACACACATACACACACACGACAACAAAAAAAAAAAAAAACAGAGCAAAAATCACTGGAAAGAGCCATCCTATCCGAAAAAAAGAAGAACAGTATCAAAAAAAAGAGAAAAATTTAAATAAAAAATAAAAAGGTAACTTGAGAGTTGGGAAAATAAAAAAGGCACTTGAAATATATGAATCAACAAGGAAATATTATAGGATAATGAAAAAAAAAGTAAAATAAAAAAATGAGAATAATAATAATAGTAATTAAATGAAAAAATAGAATAAAATAATAATGCAAAAAAAAATAATAATGAGAAACGAATCAATACTGATGATTAAAAAAGTAGTAATTAATATGAAAAATAATACTGAATGACCCAAAGAACCCTGAACTCCCACCTTTAACTCTTTCAAAACCACATCCATAAACAAAACAAACAAAAAATGAAAAGTAGATTGACCGCCGAATAGAGTCGGTACTCGTCAGTACAAGGCGCAACGTTATCACTTTTCAGGAAATAGCAACAAAAATGAAAAAGGAACACTCAAGCGCCCCTCAAAATATATAGAAAGTACTATGTAAGTTCTCAATAATAATACGAAAAAAGCACATACATATAGCGAAAAAATACGTGAAATAACATAATAACAAATTACAATAGAGAGAAACCATAAAGATAAGACACAAAAAATCAGAAGTAGTATATAATACAAAATATAGATAAGTAAAAAATGATTAAAAACATATAAAAAATAATTAAGAAGAAGCAATTCCATAAAATATATATAGGCTATAGTACGTAATTGTCTATTACTCGATAAGACAAATGATATAGGTCATTACTACATATAGTAAGAATAGTACACAATATAAAACAGGTGGAACAACATATAGTAGGTACTTATAAAACGCTCTTAATAGTTTAGAGAAAGAGACACCGCATTTGGCATGTGTATGAAAATGAAAAATTAGAATATATTAGATTTATATAAGTGAATTGTACACAGAAAGGCTAACATGAACGTACTCGCCAGTGTGTTTACTCTAGCGTATACTCAGCAGAACATAGATAAATTAATTAAAGCGAGAAATGTAAAGAGGTAGATGAAAACTGATAATAAATGAGCGGAGAAGACTGCGTAAATCGAAGTAAGGCGGAAAGAAAAAAAACAGAAATGGGCACAAGCGAACCCGAAACAAAAAGGCAGGATGTATCAACTGTTAACGGCGCACAAGTAGTACAAGAAAATGGCCAAACTCATGAAAACAGACTCCAGGAACCTTATTCAGACAACGATAATTAAGACGAGAGAGTGGACATCGGGTTCACGAGCCAGGTGGAAAGCTGGTAAACAGATCGTACCAAACAAAGGGCAGTTCTTAATAGAGAGACTCAAAATAGACGCAATCTAGAACTAAGACCTAGAATTAAGAACTATGTAGCACCATCATAAATTACTAGATATTCTTCATTTATCAAGCATATATTAAGAAAGAGGAAATGCTGATTTTGTGGAATCAGATACACAAAAACTCATCTTGCTTCCAAATAAATAATCAAAAATATGAGATAGCGAAATCGAATACAAGAAGCTGTTTCGGCTAAGCAGCGTACATTATCTGATTTTCCTTTGTCCTCTCAAAAGATGAAGAATAGAAACGCATCTCGTTATCAGCAATAGACATAACTAGAAGGAGGAATGACCAAGATAACAAATAAGTGTGGCAGTATGCAGGATATACTCCCCCGAGAATATCCCCGTAAACAGAAAAGAAACGAAAGAGTCAACAGCAGATGCTCTCGAAGTTAGCGATAGTATAATCAGCTACAGAGACTCGATATAAGAATACAACGATGAAGATAGAAGATTAAACAATCAAGCGTACTTGCACTATATTGAAGTTTCATATCTTACAGTGATAATTTTCAATCCAAAGAGAATGAGTGATACCTTCTGCAGCTATACTCTTCAACACAGTAAACCAATATATGTCGAACATAGAGAACGCTTGGATCAGGAGAAGGAAGAACAACCATAAAAAACTTAGAAGAAAACTGAGTTCCTATAATAATATAGATGGCAGTCATCTCCAGAGAACCAATAAAAGGATTCTTACGCAGATAAATATATCCAAGAGACCCAATCGCTAATATTTCTAAGGACCCTGTAGGCATAGAGATTGCCTAGATACATTAGAATTTGTATTATCGCTCATTGTCGAAAAACATAAGCAAATATAAACATTCTCGTTAAAAAAAAACTTAACAAAGCCATTACAATTGAAACTAGACCTTTTGCTCGCATGGAAAAATTTGTACAACAGTCGGTTATTGAACACCGATAAAATGACAGTCAACAGTGATGAGGAGGCACAAATTAAATGGCGCGTTCCAGTATTCTAAGCCGATATTCAGCACGTCCAAGATTCCAATCACATTATACTATAATCATCTAATGCTCGAAAAAGAACACATAAGTGACGATCGAAAGGCATAATACCTCATAATGAATGGTCGACTTATAACTAAAATGGCGTGCTCGCATTCGAATAGTCATATCGAATAGCCAGGCTCGAGATGCAGGTATCAACAATCTATATTAATTTCATACTCCGTATCAGGCTATTATGTAAAGCCATGTCAGTGCATACATGGAAAATAAGCTAGCGATGACTCAGATTACAGTACGAATAGTGAGCAGTATCGTGATGATTGATCCACTCCAAGACTAGTTACAAAACAAATTAAGAAATAAGGTAACTCACAATCACATGCGGTGACGAGAATCGAAGAGACAAAATGCGACATTAGTGACGGCTTCAAGACAGAAATGATGGATCGAAAAAGGCCGAAAAAAAGTATTGCAATCAAGGAGCACAGATCAGGATAAGAGAGGATTACCGATACTAATTAGGGAGCATAAACAAGCTGAGTTACACTCTGTAATCGGGAGGATACATGAGCGAAGATTAAGGGTACTTTGTTAGGCTGTTCGTTGAATAGAAGTAGAGTTCTGGCGATAACCTTTCAAGACGATGAATGAACACGGAAAAGATATACATCGATTGTAATTTAGAACGCTTCAAACACCTAAATAAATTAATAGATCCTGCACTCGAACTTTCATGATAAAAATTTATGGAACAATTCCGCACTCTAACATCACCTAAATCACTAGAGAATTTCTCGATAAAACACACGGTGATGCACTAATTACATACATTGCAAATCCCGTTAGTAGCCCATACAATCACATCAAATATGAACATTCAACATAGCGCAGACGCAGATAACTCATTCCAAACTAGCTTGTGTCTACAACGTAATCTATCATCAAAATCACGGAACACAGTATACCGCATAACAAGTGGAGAGTGTGTCAATTAGAAAGCAGATGTATTCCATAGGTTATTTATGAAAACGCAATGTGATCAGACAGGATGCTCCACATGCACAGAATTTCAATCTCCTGAATAGAATATGCAAAAGAAAAAATAGCTTCGAGTTAGAAATAAACAGATTCCACGCACCTCGCAAAGAAAACACTAAGAAATAATTATACAATATACACCTCTATCGGATAATAGATAAATGGTTGCCATCAATGTCCAGTATGTTCATAGAATCGAACCTTCTGGCTGACGATCTCATATCAAGCATACATGAACAATATAGGTGAAAAACAAAACATTCCGGGGAATCTCGCAACGTAAACACCATAGGGAAAGCATAAAGTTTTCGTAATATTTCAATGTGTAACAGCTCAGCTTTTGAAAGCGCAAAAGTTATTTAGTGAAACAAGGAAAACAATATGTAGATTTGAAATATAAAAAATTATTGAAATAATTGTTTATATAATGAGATAATTATAATTAATATATAAATTTCTTAGTATTTAAATAAAAATTTTCACTTTTACAAAAAAAGAATATGATAAAAGGAATTAGAAAAATAGATTATAGGAAAAAGAAAATAATGAAAATAAATAAAAGTATATAATACTATTATATATTATATAGTTTTATTATTTATAAAATGATAAAAAATATAACCTTCGTAAAAATCTTTATTATAATATATATATTATTGATATAATAATATAATATTATTAATAAAGCAAATTATATGAATTTATAAAAATTATTTTAGTAAATTAAAAATTGGATCTATCAAATTAACAGATTATGTAAAAATAATATATACGGTTTATTTGTCTCCTTTTGGATTATTCGGCCGCATGTAGGGTGATGAAAATTTTATATGAAATAGACGTGAGGTAATGAGATAATCAGTGACTAAATACCTAAGGTTAAAGTTAAAAGATATCAGCTCTGATTAATATATATCTTTCGTACTCGTATTATGTGGCAACTAAGTATAATGGAAATATATATGTAATTTAAGTGAAGATATAATTAAAATCTTATATTTCCTTTTAGACTCTCCCACTTAATAATATAATAATTATATTCATATTAAACATAATTATATTATAAGTCTCGAATAAGCCAAGCTAACAAATATATAGATGATTACCTAAAAGTGCGAATTAATGTGGTGGATCTACCTAACAGCTCGAAGACAATACTATTAGCTGTATTAATTTAGGTATTTTTTCTCTCTAAATAAATGTAAAGTCGTTTTATGATTGAAAAAAATATAATTCTTTTTCCTTAAAACAGAGAAATAAAAAAATACCTTATATGACCAAATAATCATAATAATAAATATATATGACTAAACTATAATGATCCACGATTATTAATATATATTATATTTAAGTTGAAAGAATAACACTAAGTATGATAATAAAAATAAAAAATTATATTAATAATAAGTACTTAAGATATATAATAATAATATATAATAAAAATATAATAATAATAATTAATATGAATTAGTATAAAATAAATAATAAATTAATAATTTATAAATATAATGCAGTGTGGCGAGGTTTATATAATATATAAGGTAGGTCCATGGGGCATTCTCTCTAAAGAAATAAATAATTAAAATAGTGAACATAATATAAAAGAAGCATACTATATATAAGAAAATAATTATAAAAAATTAACTATTTAAAATAAACATTATTTTAAAAATTATATTTACTATTTAATAATGTTTATTACAAGGAACTGCTAATTTAACTATTTAATAATTACATAATTTATTTATACTTTGCCGTAATATAAGCTAAAAAGATGTATCGTAGGAGATTTCGATACTCTGTTTGCCTGCGATATAGAGAATATGACTTATATATTATTAATGACTTTCATATAACAACTTAGGTCAATGTGCTCAACGTAAAAGTAATAAATATAATAAACGATAATATTTGAAGTGCGAATGATGTTTTGAATTTAATAATACTTCCCTTAGGTATATAATAGCTTTACATATAAATATATTAATTTAAATTTTGCAAATGTATATGACAATCTTAAATTATATTCATTGGAACTAAGAAATAAAGGTGAGAAAGGGTGTTGACATCAGATATTACATAAAATAAATAATAAGTTGATTAAAACACAATGACAATAATTAAAGTTAATGCAAACGTATAAAACATATGTTTTTATTTTTAAAAATATTAGCATTAAACTTAATAAAAATAATTATTTAATTAATGAAATAATAGTAATAATAATATATATATAATAAGATAATTGTTACTTGAGATATCATATCAAATCTTTTAAATAAAAGTGATGTATTGAATAAAATATGAAATAATTTAAACATTTATATACCAAGTAAAAGAGGAAATTATAAATAGATAATTAATCTATTTATATATTGATATATAAAATGTATTATCATTATATTATTATATGTCTTGCCTTAAATAGTGTATATTATAATGATATACTAAACTAAATATATAGATATATATATACATATGGTAAATATTAATAAATATAGTTTAAGATAGTATATAATAATATTATATATATATTATGTATATAATTTAAAGTATATATAATATTATATTAATAATATAGATATATATATATTAATATTAAATATTATGAATATATATATATATATATATAGATATTAATATAAAAAATATTAATTAATTATATTAATAATATATGATTTGATAATTAAGCTATATATTATAATAACACTCACTATTTAAATATATAATAGTGATATTATATAATTATATATATATATAATTAATATATATTAAGATGATAAATATAATATATATATTGAAAGATTATATATATATATGATATTGAATTATATAAGTAATATATATAAAATATAATATATATATAGATAATATATATAGTAAATTTAATATTTAATATATAAGATAATATAAAATATATTAATATAATATAATAATATTTAAGATATAAAATATCTACATAATAGAAAGATATATCATTAAGGAAATAAAAATATTACTTTGTAATGAATAATATTAATTAAATAATTAAGTGAATAAAGTTAATTATAAAAATATAATATAGAGATAATATAATATATAATATATTATATAAAATAAAATAATATATAATAGTATTATATTATAATATAGAATAATATTAAATTTATTAATATAATATATTATATAATATATTATAAATATATATTAAATATATAATAATACTTATATAATAATATAATATATATATAATATATATATATAGTTAATTATATATATAATAATATTAATATATGTAAATATATTATATATAATTAATATAAGGTTAATAAGATATTATAATATATATAATTAAAATTATTTAATAAATCATATATATATAGAGTATAATATAATATATATATTGATATTTAATAATTTTTATAATGTAATATAGAATAATATTATTAGCATATTACATTAAGATAAGATATACATAACAAACCACTACACCAGAAGAGTAGAAAGAGAGAGAGAGAATGAGTGAAAAAAGAGAGACAGAAAATATAGATATAAAGATGATATAGAGATATATGAGATAGTGTATAGATAGAGCATAGAGAGTGTATGTTAGATTAGAAGAGAGAATAAAAGGGGTGAATACAATAAGGGAAAAAATATTTTTCATCAGAAGAAAGAGGGAGAAGATTGTGAGAAGAACTAAGAGAGAGAATAGTAGAGAGAGAGATAGTGATAATCTCAATATGTATCAATAAAGTATCATAATTTTACTATAGATAGTAGAATAAATGCATTTAATTAATAAGATATATTGATTAAATATCATATTCATTATCAGATTTTTTGTTTAGGCAGCTAAATGTTTTTTCAATATATTTTTCTCATTTAGTACAAATAATTTGGTATGAATGTTACCTAAAAAATTTACCATAGAATTGTCAATTTAACGAGTACTTTCATATTTACTTATATATTTAACCTAGAAAATCTAAATTTCAATTCTAAGTTAAGATTACCTTAGATTCTAAAATGGTTCAATAAAATTATAATAAGGAATTACCTTTATTTCAGTATGTCTTCATATCTCTGTATCTCTCCGATTTACTTTATGATTGGCATAGAACAACAGTTTTACTGACCATTGTTCATGCTTTATATCTATCAATATTGATGTTCCTCAATGTTCTGTTCTATGTCAAAAATCATTTCTACCTTTCAAAAATGAACTTAAATCTGTCACTTTATCTCATAAACAAACTTATTCCGACGAATCTACTCTTCTTTACTGCTTTCGTTTTGGAAGATGAACCGAAAGTGATATTTCCTGTAGTCGCCCTCCCTCCCGTGTTACCATCTGAGAAGGGTATTACGCAGGTTAAAAGTTTTTTTTTTTATAATGTTCGATGTTGGACTAAAATTTACATATCAAAGCTCCATACTAAAATAAATAAACTTATCATGGGACTTATACTCAAGTTAGAATAAAAACAATTGCCTATATAGAAATTAGTTAATAATTCGTAACCAAAAATACGTTTACCAGTAATATATACTAATAGGATTATGAGTAATTAATAAATGTAGTGAGATGTATAAATTGAAAAAATATTATAAGCTCAGAATAAGGGTTTAAATTGTCACAGTAAAAAAAGAAACAGAAGTTGAGCAAAATTAGATATATTTCAATTACGTATTAATGAATAGTATATGATAAGAAATATAGAGTGGAAGAGTACATTTCTTATAGCAATATTCATAATAGTGTGATTCTATTTTCATTTTATTATTAGTATGTAAACTAATCATTTATTAATATTATAATCGCATAATATCCTTACTTAAAGAGTAATAATTATTTGCACCTGGATAATTTTATTTTATAAACTCCATAATTTTTTTTAATTTTTGTTCACGTAGGATAGTAATAATATGATCAGTAAACCAACCATATAATAGTTAATAATATAGTTAATATATTATATTATATAATAATATTATATATTATATATATAAAAATATAATAGATATATATAATATATAAATAAATTAACTAAAAGAAAATATAATATATATAGTAATAATAATATAAATGTAAATATATTATATAATATATATTATAATTAAAATTTTATAATAGTTATCTATTAAAATTGACAGAAAATGCATAACCAGATTTTATCAGTTTCCGAAGCGCTAACTGAGATATAATTTATATTAATTAATATATAGTAATAATAATAATAATTATTAACATTCTTTAAAAATATTGATGTCTTTCATTATTTCTTGTTTATATTATAGATATATATATATATAATATAATATAATAATATATATATTATAATAATAAATAATATATAATAGATTATATAATAATTATAATAATTATATAATATATAATAATAATATAAATATATATATAATAATGAATTATGATATAATATATATATATATTATATAATTGAATAATATATATATAATCTAATATATTATTATATATATAATAAATATATAAATAGTAGTAATTAATATAATAATATAATATATATTAGTAATATATAATATAGATATTGCTAAACAATATTATATAATATATATATAAATATAACAAATATATATAATGATATAAAACATATATATTAATAATATAATATATTATAACAAAATCAATAATAATATATATAATATATAGATATTATAATAATATAATATAATAAATTATAATATAATATTAATAAAATTAAATATATAATGAATATTAATATTAATTATTATAAATATTATAATATAATAATATAATATAATATATATATATAAATAATAAATATTTTAATTAAATATTATATATATAATAATATAATTAATATAACTGAAATATATTAATATTATTAATTAATTATATATAATTATATATATATATAATAAAATACACACAGACACAAATATATAAATATATAATATATATATATATATATATAATAAATAATAATATATATATATTTAATATATATAATAATATTAATATTAATTAGATATATATAATATAATTTAATTAATAATATAAAATATATACTAATAATATATAATATATATAATATAAAAATTAGTATAATATATTATTAATATATATTTATATAATATATATTATAATAATATATTAATAGATTAGATTATATTATATATATATAATATAATATAATATTATTTATATAAAATGTAGTTATTAATATATATATATAATTACATAATATATAATTTTTATATACTAATTATATTATATATATTAATATATAATATAATAATATTATAATAAAGTAAAAATAAATTA
>JABUQX010139130.1:22500-29319 GCA_015478945.1 Trachelipus rathkii | reverse complement strand
GTCTCCATGCTTCATTATCTACAGTCTTTTTCCATCAGTTTTCCAATGAACCTTTCTTGGTTCTCTCTCCATTTTTTTTCATTTTTCTTTTAGTTATACTTATTCCTAATATTTCTTTTCTATTTAGTGATCTCTTACATTTTTTATAAGTTTTTTTAAACATTCATCTGATTTGTTGAATGTAAATAACTACTAGTTCTACATTCATGATAGATTTCTCATATAGTATCTTCTTAAGTCTGCCTCTATGTTCAAACTAACTCAGTTAATTTGTTCACTGTAGGTAACGTAATCGCTGTCAAATTATGTTCTTCTTCGCCCAACACTAATTAGATTGGCGAACGAAATAACCACTCTCATCAGTAGAAACTATTATTTGCTCTGTACGAGTCCATGGAACCTCTGGCTAACTCAATTCTGAAAGGTCTTCTTCGCGATCTCAACTTTACTTATCGCCATCCCTCTTATCTGATCTGACCATTTCTCTCGCAATTTCCAGTTTGCTCCAAGAGACCTTCGCAGCTGTAGTGTTTTAAAGAAAAAATTTTTTTTATATTCCAAAACAAGTTCAGACTCATTTTTTTTGACACTCTTCATTCTGAATTGTCCCATTGTCCGATAAGAAATTACTCTAGGTGCTCCATATGATAATCCAGTCTTTCATATATTCTTACTATTCATATCAGGTCGTTATTCCTTAGTCCACACCAGCATCTTTATAGACTGGTTTTGCGTGTCTGCCATAGCCAGAAACCTTTTTCCTTCACATTCTAAATCCAATGACACCATCTCATTAAATTTGAAGGCCATAGGAAATCCCATTTGAAAAACCCGAATTTTCTTTTATACCTTATTAACATATCAATGATCATCAAAACTCGTAAACTGTTTAGAATGCATCATCTTTATTTTCTGTCTTAAACAAACCAGGTCCATGCAACTATTTTCAAATTATGAATTAACTAATCTTATTCACAAGCGGCCATCCTCACGTCAAACATGCAGATGAATTTGCTAATCACTTTTTTATGCATTTGAGATCATTATCTAATCCTCCAACTCATAAAGTGTATGCTGTTACATTTTGACCCAAAAGTCTATTCTTAATAATGTAATTTCTTCGTTCTTATCTAGAGTTAATTCATATATCAAAGTTCCGTAAAATAATCTTTTCTTCTTCTATTTCCAAATACTAAGACCCATATTATACCATTGTTGCACCGACTAAGTAACCAAGAAACATCTCCCTCAATAATTTCGGTTCTTATGTTCACTTTTTATCCCCAATCTTACAAGGAATTTTTATACCTATTTTGATTTAAACTCGCTCTCCAAATTTAAATCTTCTATTGGATGTCTCTTAATCCTTTTCATATCTATTTCTATTGGGGATAAATTTGCTATGATCTTTGCTAGTCATAATTCTCTGCATACGGTTTTATTATATTATGCCATCTATTGCCTCTAGATCAATATTCTAATATTCTCTTTTATTGTTATTCCATAACACTTTTTTTACTTCTGTTTTTTTGTTTTTATTTTTCCATTTCTGCAATCTCTCTCACAATATTCTCTTGATTTGCAAATCAAACAACTGCTTCCTTTCTTCCGACAATATTAAGCTATGTGTCCCTCTTCTTTGCACTTATAACATTTGAAATTTCAAGCTTCATCTTCTTCCCTTTATAAACTTACTTTCTGTATCTTTATTGAGCTAAGGCTCTACTTGTTTTTTTAGGCCTATACTTATCTGTTTTTTGGAATGTTTCTGAATAATTTTTTTTTGTCATGGTTATATTCATCAATTGCACAAGCACCTAATACCACATGCAAATCAGTTTTATTCAGTCTTGCACCATACAGCAAATGACTTCCTTTTATTTCATCACTCATTTTTCCTCCACCAAAGACCTAACTATATAATCTCTCATGCTTTCATTCTCCATTTTTTTTCTACTGTAAAGAAACTTAGTTTTTTTAATTTATCCATTTTGTTCTCTCTCTTATAAACACTACCTAATTACTGTAAGATTTTTTTAACTTCTCCTTTTGAACCCAATTGTTCCCGATTCACATTTTTCACTGCATCATATACATTCAATTTTAGTGCCATTCTAATCTCAATTGCAGGATATTTTATCTCTTCACCTCTCACCATTAGCGAATCATTTATCCTTTCTCTCCACTTTTCATATTCTTCGATCTCACCAGAAAATGAAGGACATTCTGATACTTTTTCTCTTCTGTCACTAGTGCCTTAAAGTCCTACTTTTGTTTTATCCCCCATTTTCCAATTATTCTCTGCTACCAGTGCTTAATAAAGGATAATGTGAACTCAGAATAAATAATATGAGTGAGTTCTAATTACCTACAGTATATGTGATGTCGAATTAAAATCTTGCACATAAAAGTTATTTCAAATGTGGCCACAAATGAAAAGCTTTATATGTACATCAGACTTCCCCCTTTTCTTATTAGTAAAGAGTCTTGCAATTCATTTATTCTTATGGTACTAATCTTCTTTTGTTCAACAGATCTTCATATGTATTTTACAATGAAATACTGTAGTAATTTATACTTTAAATGAGTAATATTTTGAGGCCTTCGTGGCACAATAATTTTATTCCCTAGAATATATAAAATATATTACATAACATTATAAAACTCATTAAATCTAACCGCTACTCTACAAGCTCATTGCAATCTGCATTGCTAGAGCTTTTACCTCCTAATCTCCGTAGGTCCATTATTCTGTCCTGACCGGTTTCATCACCTGCAAAAACATATAAAAATCTTTTTCAGAAAGATAGTATATAACAATATTTATTAGAAAGTAATGAAATGTAACTTAACCATTAGTAAAGACCAAACTCGTTAGCCCTATTGTGTTGATTATTTTAATGATATTTTGTTCAGTCCCTCAGATTCGTTCTCTTACAAATTGCAATGTCAAGGAACAAAAACATCTATCAGCGCTACGCCCAATGACACATAAACAGTATTCCACTTCCTCACTTTTTTAGATATTTTTGAAACTTATCGTACTTACAGGTATGTGAATATTGATTTATTAGTATAATATATTATATATACTATATAGAATATTAATAATCATATATATACTATAATTAGTAATATATATATAATATATAATTATAATATTATAATAGTTATATAATATATATATATAATAAATATATATCATATACTATTATATATATATATTATATATATATATAAGGTGATTGTTTTGTATTAATAGCGAAGTGAGGCAGGGTTTTTGTTTAACTGTCTCTTCTTATCAAGTTGTATTCTTGGATGGGGCTTATTGAAAAAATTAAGAGTTTGGTGCACTCGGCTGTTTTGAAATGGTGTTAGATTGATGAGAGAATGGAAATGAGTGACGGGCGTCCTAACTATTAGTATGCGGATCGATTAGGTTTCTTTGTGGAAGCGAATACTTGAGAGAGAGGTTTGACGAGATGGTAGACGAGATTGGCAGGCATGGTGTTAAGGAGGGGTTTGAAAGTAAGCGATAGCCAATACAGTGGTAAATTGACGATAGAGTAAGGTCTATGGTGGGATAGAATGATAGGACAGATTAACCTCTCAGTTGTAAATAATTAATGCTTAGATTGGATGACTAGTTCGGAACAGATGTGTCTGTAGTCGTTATAACTTATTTAACTGTATGATGTGGTAGCTGGGAACGCGCTGATGCAGAAGCTGTAGAGATATAGGAAAGTTATGAATGGAGCGTTAAGGTGGCTGGCTGATTGCTAATTCAGACACCGTTTAGTGAATTGTAAGGACTTAAGTCTGGAGTAGTGTTGCGCCGACGCAACCGTGATTTTGCGGCACCGCACCGCTCCGACCCGGAAGTCGATGCACAGGCAACCTGACGCAGCAACCCATACGATGCCTACGCACCACCGCACCAACCGCACCGGCTTTTTGGGAGTAGCGAGCACCGCACCGCACCGCCAGACACGGCGAGCCACGGCCACGCACTCGCACCCATAAATCTTTGCACGCACCATCGCGACCCGTGCCGCGTGCACCGCCACCGACATCGGTATATATATAAATATATATATATAACATTATATATATAGTAATAATATTATATATTATATATATATATTATATAATATATAATTATATATATATATTAGATATATATATATATATATTTATATATATATTGGGAAGGGAAGTTAGCGCTCTTAAGCCCCGTTGAGAATTACCACCATTGAACATATGAGTCTAGATACATTACCATGGCACTCCCAGCCGCCCAATTGTTCTTCCCTTTTGTGCTTCATATCCATATTCTTCTTACCATGGCAGAGTAAGCTCTCCCTTATCACACACCACAAAATACAATTACAGACAACACTTACCTCTTAGAAAGAAAATATAAAAATTGGTGTAAAATGGCAGCCACTCCGCATTGCCCTTGCCGAAAGGCCCTATAAGGGTCAGCTTCCAAAAATCAACCCTTACGTATCATCACCATTAACATTGCCAGTGACAGCCTCCGGTGATGGAGTTGTTTGCCTTCACGGAATTGCCGGGCCTACTTTGATGGTTACGGTTCGCTTTCTGTCATAAATTTCGACACCTTCTCCGGTTTTAATCTAATTTCACTTTTTGTTGAACATCACCCTCTTCTTCTCTGAACCTCATCTGTTATTCCTAACCGACATACTGTTAGGTTTTAAAGCATTATCCGACTTCTCCAACTCTACCTCTGTTGATCCTACTATTTCTTCCCTCAATTTTCAGACAAGGCAAGTTTCCCAATGTGTGCAACCGTTTTGTTCACCCCGTCATGGCTCTTGATTTGAAGTTTTTCCAAATATTCAACCAATTGGCTCAATATACTGGTCATAATAATAGAACACACATTTCTCTCTCTCTTCTTCCACATATCTAACTCTTGTTGCTGGTTTATTTTCAAAACGTTCCCCACGGCCAACTGCTTTCCCTCTAATCTCATTATCTTAAAGTTTATGAACTCTCTAGGGACTTTCTATCCAGAATTTGACTTGAAAAAGTGGTGCAAGTTCCGCTACCTCGTATCTCGGTCAGCGCTTTTGAGTTGAACCAAACATTCTTAGACCTTTTCATAATCTCTAATTCTATCCTTGTTCTGTTAAATTCTTTCCCTCATCTGTAGTCCCTCCAATCACTCTCATAATCGCATGTTTTTGTCTCTTATTCTTCAAGTCGCCGCAGGAAGACCCCACTATGGGAGAGAAAACATTTTTGGCACTTCGATGCTTCAAACTGTTGGACCTGTCACTGCATATCCTTGGTTTCCCTTTGAATGATCAATGTTTCTGTCGGATATGGTTTCCCTTTGAAAGATCAATGTTTTTTCCGAGACCTCGGAGTGCGGAGATGATTCTCTATTCTCTCTGGCAGGGAGGTGTAAAATTCATTCTCTTCATTTCAGTTAAATCTAGATAAACCTTGGTTTAACTCCGCTTGTACTAGCGTTAGTCTCCGCAGGGAAACTACTTTCAGAGAATATGTTCGTCTTCAAAATATAGAATCTTGTGTCTTTTATTTCATCCCGGTATCATGTTTAATTTGTCCTACGTAAAGTTAAAACTCATTTCTTCAAATAAAATTTAATAATCTTTCCTGTTCGTCCTAATCACGCCCATTCTAAGATTTTGAAAAAAAAAGACAACGTCAACTTTGTATCTTTCACTTTTCTTAATCTATTTGCTTTCGACAGCATCTCAGCTCTCTTATCTTCTGCCTAGGCTGAACTCTTTGCTGGTGCCTTTGCCTTTAATTACACTTAAAATGACTTTGGAGCTATCCCTCTTTCCTCACCTCCTTAACCTCATTTATGTTTAAAAGTGTAATTTCTTCTAAATATGTTATTTCTGCTGTTTCTCTTCGGCACTAATAAATCGTACAATTCTGATGACATTTCATCCGTGAATCTTAAAACCTGTTTCTGAGTTTGTATCCTATCTCGATAACATCAATCTTTTCTACCTGATAGAAGCTCGAGATCATTCAGCCTATACAGGAAAAAAGGGATCCCTCTCAACCTTCTAGCTATCGTCCTATTGATTTAAATCTTAGTACTTAACAAAGTTTTTGTGTCTGTCCTCAACAGGATGATTTTTAAAATATCTTAATTCTTCTAATCCTACCTCGAATTGCCAGTTTTTCTTTTTTAAAAAATGTTCTGCTGGTTATCATCTTTTCTTTTTCTCTAACCTTGATTCTCTTTCGTTTTCATTTTGGAGAAACTTTTGCTGTAGCGATATAAATATCAAAGGCTCTTGATAGAGTATGGCCCAATGCTTTAATTTTGAAAATTCCCTTTTCTTGATATCTATAACTCTCTGAGGTCTTTTCCTAAATTTCCTTTCCGATTGCTCTAAATTTGCTACTGTTGTTCTTTCAAACCTATCAATAGCAGTGTTGCCCAGGAATCTGTCTTAATCCCAACTCTTTATTTACTCCTCAGTAATTACCTATCAATCTCTTCATCGACAAACCTTCTAGGGTGACCTACTCAACCCTTCATTGCTCCTTTCATTTTGAAAAATCTCCCAGTCAACTAGAAATGTTTAGTTGAGGCAGTGTAACATGGTTGCTTTCAAAGCCTCAAAAACTCAGTTCTTTCATCTTTTAAGTCGATATAATATTCCACAAAATAGTCCATAATCTCCTAATTTCTATAGCACATAATTAAAATCTTCATCTGTCCTTAATACTTTTGATATTCCTTTTTCTTGGAATATTTCTTGGAAAGATCAGGTTATTTCTCTTTCTAAAGAATATTTT
>JABUQX010139130.1:7500-17500 GCA_015478945.1 Trachelipus rathkii | reverse complement strand
CCATGTTTTTGAAATTCTTAGCATCAACTACTAACCTTTTTTCGAAATGACTTCAAACTTGAAATATGCATAGATAGGTCCATTAACTACAAAAGTACAGAAGTACTTTTTCGATTTTTTGAGTTTTGTGCTCAGCGTTGTCCAATTTTCAAACCCATTTTTTTTTCGATTTTCAAAAAAAAAAAAATTTCGATAATTTTTTTTATTCTTGTCCGATCAACATCAAATTTTCAGGGCGTATAGTCGGGCGAGATGCATCTTTTTTTAGATAATTTTTTTGTATACTCAATAGAAAATTTTTAAAAAATTTAAAATTTTTTTTTTTTTTAAAGTTTGTTCCAAGAGCAAATCCAAACCTAATGCATATACAAAGAAATTATCTAAGTAACAAATGTGCATATCCCCCGACTACATATGCCCTGAAAATTTCATTCACTTTGCCAGAACAGAAAAAAAATTATCGCAATTTTTCATTTCAAAATCCAAAAAAAAGATGGGTTTGGAAGTGAGCAACATAACATCAAATGTACTAACCACTTTGTGGAAATGGACCTATCCTGCTGACTGGATTTGAATCATTCAGAACCCTGGTAGTTGATGCTGAAATTCAAAAACATGGACACAAATTAGTCTAATGACTACAAGCTTACCGAGGCATGCGAAGAACAACGCTACATTTAGTGTTCTCAGTCAAATTGGCTAATTGCCTGTCCATTTTGCAGAGAGAGAGGCACTGGGGCTCAGCCAGCGCCGACACTTGCCTTTAGTTCAAACACAAAGGTTTAAGATATTAACTAAATAAGAATCGCTTGGTATTAATAGGATGTATTTCTTCATTTTAACGTTTGACTTAGTCACCATAAAATTCGCCAAGAAAGACGAAACATGAACCATTCGACCCAGCAAAATAAATATTTAATAGTAGTAGAAAAGCCTGAATTTAATCTAAAGTGTCGCCCTGACCTTTTGCCTTTCAAGCGACGATATATATATATATATATATATATATATATATATATATATAATATATATATATATATATATATATATATATATATATATATATATATATATATATATATATATATATATATATATATATATTAATATATATATATATATATATATATTAAAGGGATTAAGAACCACACATATAATCATTGTTACTAGTACTAGAAGTAGTAGTAGTAGTACTAGTATTAGTAGTAGTAGTAGTAGTAGTAGTAGTAGTAGTAGTAGTAGTAGTAGTAGTAGTAGTAGTAGTAGTAGTAGTAGTAGTAGTAGTAAATACTCGTGGTGGTAGTAGCAATAGTAGTGACTTTGAGAGTAATAATAGTTTCTTTATTTATTGCATGGAAATACATTTTAAATTTTTAGTTAACCAAAATAAATATAAAAACATGTGTAAATTTCCAGATTCTTTTCATTTTCCTCAAAAATAACACGAGAGGAAAGAAAATAAATTATTCTCGTTCTTAACCTAACAAATAATGAAACATAACCCCTTCTGGAAGAAGAAGAAGAAGAAGAAGAAGAAGAAGATGAAGAAGAAGAAGAAGAAGAAGAAGAAGAAGAAAGACGAAAAAAAGCGGAAAAAAACGAAAGAAAAAAAGACGAAGAAAAAGAAAGAAGAAAAAAAGAAAAAAAAAAAAAAAAAAAAGAAGAAAAAAAAGAAAAAAGAAGAAAATAAAGGAAGAAAAAAATATAGATGTAAATACTGCAATTAACCGCAGTTAAATTTGTATAGATAAAATAACTCCTTGAGCGATTCTTCACTTACCAAGTGATATATATATATATATATATATATATATATATATATATATATATATATATATATATATATATATATATATATATATATATATATATATATTTTTTATTTATTATATATATATATATATATATATATATATATATATATATATTATAAAAATTATAGTCAAGAGTTGTCAGAAAAGAGGTTATTTCTTGGAAACCTGGGGGTTGCCAAATGCAAAGAGTAGAGAGCGGTTTTTGGGTATTTGAAAATTCATTCGCCTTTTATTTTTGAACTGATAGGTTCTCATTAAAAATCATTCGTTGTAAGGCTTCGAGCCGGAAGCAATTTTCACTGTTAAGCTTCGTGCTGAATTAAAGTTTATGTTCAAATATTCCTTTATTCGAAGATCGTTCTATCTGTGCATTTTAATAACATATTCTGGATAGCTTTAAAAACGGGTCAACTACTTCGTTTGAGCTTGGGAAAACAAACTTTTCTCAATAAGCTTAAAAATAATCTAGTGTAATATCCCACTATTTAACTAACTATTCTAGTTATAGTGAAGACCCTAGGCTTTCAAGAGTATAATCTCTTAAATATTCTAACTTGCAGTGCAAATAATCTACAATTATTATTGCACTTGCCAATATCCAATTCTTTTTAGAATTTCGTCAAGTTCTTAATCTGCACTTTTTATAATCTGATGAGCGTATTATGCTGGTCTTTAATATTCTGATGAGCGTAATATGCTGATCTCTATTCAATAAAATGATATAATCTAACAATTATATTATCTTGAGAAAAGTTTGTAAATTTAAAAGTTGTTTTTCTCGCTAAAATTTAGTATTTCGTAGTCGGTAAACTACTGGCGTTTAAAGTTTAAATTTAGTATTTCGTAGTCGGTAAAATACTGGCGTTTAAAGTTTAAATTTCCTACGTGGAAATTTTTCGTTACTTCATTTATCTATTTTGTGTGTGAAGCAAAGTTGCTTTTTTCAATATTCTGAGAAAGAAAAATATTTCTCATTAAAAAATCGTCTTTCGTAAAAAACTGATTAGTTTTGTTTAAACACACACATTATATATTCTGCAGAAGTTTGCGCTTTGAAATAATCTGCATCGAATCAAAAATATTCTGCAGATTAGACCTATAAATTAAAGATTTTCAATGTATGTATAATATATATATATATATATATATATATATATATATATATATATATATATATATATATATATATATATATATATATATATATATATATATATATATATATATATATATAAATATATATATATATATATATATATATATATATATATATATATATATATATATATATATATATATATATATATATATATATATATATATATATATATATATATATATATATATATATATATATATATATATATATATATATATATATATATAATATATATACATATATATATATATATATATATATATATATATATATATATATATATATATATATATATATATATATATATTATATATAAAGGTCATATATTCACGCATATATATTCTGCTGCGTTTGTGGAGAAGTCGGTCTCTTAGATATAATTTTGTAGTATTTTTTTTGGTTAACTGTCAGAATGTATATATATCTGGATTGTTTCAAATAATCGAGACTTCTCCTTTCAAATATATTAAATATTTTTGCGTTATAAAAAAAATATAATATATTTCGGCAATTTAGTATCTTTGCGGTAATTATTATTTTGGGTTATTTGGGTATTTTATATTGTCCTTTCGCAATCATTGCCCATTAAATCTTAGGTGGTGGTAAATATCGTGCGTTTTGCTCATATAATAAGTAGCATTTTTTTTTTGCGTTTTTTTTTTGCGTATTTATTGCTTTTGCGTTTTTTTCAAATATTCATTTTACAAAAATGTCTCTTTTCGAAGATGAATCACTCAGACAAATCGTGTCTGAGTTGGAGGACAGTGTCAGTGAAAATTTTGGGAGGGAGGACAATAACACTCTCTCTCCAGAAGAATTAGTCGACCTCACGAAAGAGGTTAAGTCAAAACTGTCCCCTATTAAGAGACTGAGAGCTGTGATTAAAAGGAAAATCACGCTCCTTTTCAAAAATCTTCTCGATCTTTCTGCCACTGAAAGCCAGGAAGATAATCACATCGTTTCCTCAAAACTGAAGGAAATTAAATCAAAATTGGAGGAAGTTAAAAACTTTGATGCTCTGATCGAAGAAGTCATCACAAAGTCTTCCATTCTTCAGTATGACTCGTCAATTTTGGAAGAAGAAATAATTGAAGCGGTACATTATCATACCCAGAATGAAAAATTAATCTGGCGTATGACACCGCGTTTTAGTTCTCCATCTTCTTCTCCGTCTGCGCCTCCTGCAGCTTCAGAGGCCTCTCTTGAAGACGGAATATCACGTCAAGAGATGCAGAATATAATCAAAAATATTCATGCATCAAAACAGGAAGTAAAAATTCCTGCAATAAAGTGTCAAGAGTTCAGGGGTGAGGGGGACCGGCATTCTTTCCGCTCGTTTATTCTGTCCTTTCAAAATGTTTATGGGGCCAGAAAAGACATTTCTAGCGCTGAAAAATTGCAGTATTTAAAGTCATTGTTATCAGGTAATGCGCTCAAAGATATTGAGCATTTAACTAATATCGACTCCAATTTGGAAGTCGCTTTCGAAATATTAAAGAGCCTTTACTTAGACGAATCATATATTATTGATTCTCTGTTTCATAAAATCGATTCTGCGCCTATTTTAGAGAATAATCCTGAACATATTCGTATATTCCTGTCTGAAGTGAGAGCATATATTCATGAGCTCAAGGAGTTTGGACTCGATTTCTTTGAAGAGCCTTCGGCGGGCTGTAAGCTCATGAGTCATATAATCGTGGACAAACTTCCAACTGGCTTTCTTCGTGAGCTCAAATTAATCACACAGGATGAATATCCTTCCGTTAATATAATCTTGGAGCATTACGGTAAAATAATCAAGTCTATGGAGAAGGGGAGGGGAAAAAATAAATCTGCCCCTAAAAAGGGATTTGAGCGTAATCGTGCTCCTTTTGAGCATAAATCGGCTAAATCGTCAGCTTTTAACGCTTCCTCTAAAGAGGATAGTTCGAAATCTTCATCGTCGGAAGATGAAACAGAACGCAGTCAAAAGAGTGGGAGATTTAAAAATTCTTCTAAATCATTTATTTCGAAATGTAAATTTTGCAACAGAAATCATCGCATGATTTCTTGTGAAGTATATTCTTCTCCTGAAAGCAGGAGAGATCGCTGTAAAGAGCTGCGCATGTGCTTCAGCTGCTCAAGTAGCAAGCATTTCGCTAATAAGTGTCCTGCCAAGAGGTATGGACTTAGTTACCCATGCGGCAAATGTGGACAAAAATCACACATAACGGCTCTATGCTTTCAAAATAGTAAAAACGTGTCCGGTGGCTTTTCGGAAGATAGTCGTCCGTCAACATCAGTCGCGAATGAGGAAAATGGTCAAGCCTGTGGCTCATCTAATCATATCTGTATAAATACAGGTGCAGCCTCATCCGTGGGTCAAAATATTCTGCCCACTCTCTCCCTTAACATCAAGAAGGGCAATAAAATAGTCCCTGTACGCGTGCTTCTCGATTTCGGTAGTCAGTCCACGTATTTTCATAGGAGCATTCTTAAAAAATTGGGAGTCAATGAAAATAGTCTTCCTAGTCATCAGAGCTCCATAAAAACATTTTTGGGAGAGGAATTGAGATCCTTGCGGTCTTTAAATTTAGAGATGGGCATTTGTTGTGGGAAATATTCTAGCCTACCTGTAAATATTGATTCTGAATTGGATATCGGCTTTTATGTAAAAGGCCTGACGGAGGCTATGAAAAATATTACCCAAAATGGTTTCAAAGTGGCAGATAGTCACTATCAAAATAATCATGTTGACCGGGTTTCAAATATTCATGGGCTGCTGGGCATCGATGCTCTTCATTTATTAAAGCATTTTAAAACCGTAAAATGCATTCGGGGCAGTGCCCTAGAAACTTGTCATGGGTACGTGCCTTTCGGACCTGTAACATCTTTTTTGTCACCTTCCCAAAATGAAAAAATATTTGGGAAGAATTCTTCGCCGAAAGCTGTCAAAAAATCATGACAGAATTCCGAGCTCCCCATACCTTCAAATATTCAAAGATCTGTCAGGAACGTCCCGGAACATGTAATCAATCTTGTAGTGGAACCGGTACCTTCGTACTTCAACCCACTCTTACATACCCACACTGAGTCTGATTTGGACTTGGGCCTGGAGAACCTCTATAAATTAGAGTCTTTGGGTATCAATGAGGAGCGGGACCAGGGTTCCATTGACGAAATATTCATCAAAAGATTCCACGAAGGGATAGAGTTCCGAGACGGAAGGTACCACGTGGAACTTCCGTGGTTTCAAGATATTCTTGAGCAGGTCCCATCAAATCATCACGTTGCTCTTGCAACGATGCAACGAGTCAAAAAGAAATTGACTGCTCAAGGCTTGCTTAACAAGTATGGGGAAATATTCAAGGAATACCAAAAAGAAGGTATTGTGGAGGCTGTGGAGGTGCATCCGAAAGATTATCATAAATTCATCTGGATACCCCACAGACCTATAATAAAACAGGCCCTTCAAGTGACGACAAAAATTCGTCCCGTCTTTAACTGCAGCCTGAAAATAGGTTGTAGTCCTTCACTTAATCAGGCATCGTATCCAGGGGTAGATTTAATAGCTTCCCTATTTAAGTTGTTACTGTCTTTCAGAACGAACAAATTCATCGTTCTGGCGGATATTTCGAAAGCCTTCCTCCAGATCAAATTAAAATTAGAAGAGGACAGAAATCGCTTCTGTTTTTTCTGGGAGGCTGATGGCGAGTTACTCACTTACCGTTATGCCACCATCATCTTCGGGTTGGCTGTCAGCCCCTATGTTCTAGGGGCTGTGATACAACATCACGCCAAAAAATACCCTCCTGATCTCTGTACCTCTCTTCTTCAAAATAATCTGTACGTTGATAATTTTTTGTACACTTCTTCGTCTGTAGACGAACTTCAAGATATTTTTCAAAAGGCCACCTCACGTATGAGTGAGGGGGGCTTCAACTTGTGCTCCTGGAACTCAAATTGTCCAGACCTCAAAGAAATATTCAAGGAGGAGGGTAAACTTGCAACTCATCAAAGTGATGAAGAAAGAGTTTTAGGGTATTTATATAATACCGTTCAAGATAGTCTGAGTCTTAGTGACTTTTCATTAAATATTGTCTCTACCAAGAGACAGCTCCTGTCGGAGATCTCAAAAGTATTCGATCCCTTATGCCTTTACCTCCCCGTCACCGTTCGAGGCCGTCTTCTTATGAAGAAAACTTGGGAAGTGGACATGGGGTGGGACGATATAATCGCTCCCGAAATCAAAAATTCATGGGAGAAGTTGAGCAAGGACCTTAACTCTCTGAAGGAGGTCTCTTTTAGAAGATCTTCATTTGAGTCAAGTGACTCTGATTTAAGTATCCATATATTCTGCGATGCAAGCACTGTTGCTTATGGCTTCGTAGTGTATGTCTCGTCTGCGACAGAGGGTCCAAATCTTTTTTGGTCAAAGGGAAAAATCGCTCCTGCAAAGGGAAGAACGCTTCCCTGTTTGGAGTTATTGTCTGTGTTTTTAGCATTAAAGTGCTTACCACAAATGTTAAGTGGACTGTCGGGTGTCAAGTTCAAGGAATTGAACATATTCTCCGACTCGCAGATAACTCTTCATTGGATCCAAAATAGGATCTCGAAAGTTAAGCAAATATTCGTGAGGAATCGTGTGCAAGATATTCGCGCCATGAGCTCTTCGCTTCAAGAGGAATATTCGTTAAGTCCTAAATTTCTCTACGTCAGAACAGAAGATAATCCAGCGGACCTTCTGACCAGAGGTATTTCATTCAAAGAGTTCCAAAAGAACATGTCCTTCTGGGCAAAAGGGCCAAAATGGCTCTCTTTAAATAGTATTTACTGGCCATCAGCTGAACTGGAAACAGCATCTCCTGTTTTTGCTGTTGTTCAAGGTGGCAATGAACCTCCTGTGGTGGAGTTGTCCAAATATTCAAACTTGCACAAGCTATATCGAGTAGTAGCTTTATTATTCCAGTTTGGAGCTTTGTCAAGAGGTGTGACAATTAATCATGATTTAAAAGCACGTCTGTATTGTCTGCAGACAATGCAGAAAGAATCATTCTCAAAAGAGCTTCAATTTTTAGAAGAGATTAAAAATAATCCTTCTTTCACAGGCCAAGTTCCGGACTTGGTAAATAATCTGAACTTGTTCTTGGATGAAAATCATCTCATCAGGAGCAAGGGTCGTTTGTCAAGATGCAATTATTACAATTATGACGTAATTAATCCCATCTTGCTGTCAAAAAGTCACCACCTCACCAAGTTAATCATTAGAGATGCTCATCATAAGTGTAAGCATCTAGGCATACAAGCCACTCTTACAAATATTCGGCTCCAAGGCTTCTGGGTGACTTCAGCGCGTACCTCCATCAAAAATGTTTTGCAGGAATGCATAATCTGCAAAAAGTTCAATAGTTTTGCTTTTCGGTACCCGCGCTTCACCAATTATTCAAAAGACCAGGTGGAATTATTCAGGCCTTTTAAGCATGTAGGTGTTGACTACACCAAACATTGGTGGGTCAAAGTCAAAGGCTCTGGCTCAGCCCAAAAAATGTTCATACTCATTTACACCTGTCTTAATATTCGTGCGGTCTATTTAGACCTTATAGATGACATGTCATCTAAATCATTTATACAATCGTTTCAACGATTTGTTAATCGTTTCGGAGTGCCTGACTGCGTCTATAGCGACAACGCGCGCTCCTTCAATCAAGGAACTGATTTCTTAGGAACTTTCCTCGTATCAGAAAATGGAAGTGAGTTTTTACGAAAAAATCAGATTTCGCATAAGCGAATTCCTCTGTATAGCCCATGGGTAGGAAGCCAGTGGGAACGGTTAATACGTGTGGTGAAGGATTGTTTATTCAAAACAATTGGACGTTCCTCGTTGAATTATTTCGACTTCATTACGATATTGTCAGATATTGCTGATGCTATAAATTCACGTCCGCTCACCTACACCACCAGTTCAAATGAGATATTACCTCTTACTCCCAACGATTTCATCAAACCCTTGTCAAAAACCGCTATGGCGTTACCCGGAGCTGGGTCAAATAATCAGTTCTGGGACTCAACTTCGGCTCAGAAAGAGCTAGTAAAGTCACTCAAATATTCTTCAGAAAAATTCGAAGAATTTCGTACAAGGTGGTACAATGAGTACCTCCTCAGTCTTAGAGAGACTGGAAGAGATCTCTACCAGGTCAGCTGGAATAATCTAGTCAAAAAGAATGACGTTGTTCTTATCAAAAGTCCAGTAAAAGAACGTCCTTACTGGCAGATGGGGATAGTCGTAGATCTTATAATCGGCGACGACAATAAAGTCAGATCGGTGTACGTCAGGACTCCTGGGGGACAAGTCAGCTTGTATCCAGTCAAATATTTGTATCCCCTAGAGCTTTCTTTGACCCATAGTGGTTCAACACCCTCATCGTCAAACAAAATCCCTGTCCTTCCAGCAAATCCATCATTAAATATTCCTGGAGGGGTGAACCCCCCTTCTACGTCTGCGACGGATGCTGGAAGTTCATCAACGCCAGCTGATAGAGATATTCAAAATAGTCGGCCTAAGCGGAAAGCTGCAGAAGCTGCAAGAAAAAATATTCTGATGTATGATTCATCAGAAGAATCAGATTAAATATTCTGCAGCTGTTTTCAAAATATTCATTTCAAGTGGTCAAGTTCTGACTTCTGCCCTATAGAGGCCAGAAGCCATCCCCCCCGGGAGGATATAAAAATTATAGTCAAGAGTTGTCAGAAAAGAGGTTATTTCTTGGAAACCTGGGGTTGCCAAATGCAAAAAGTAGAGAGCGGTTTTTGGGTATTTGAAGATTCATTCGCCTTTTATTTTTGAACTGATAGGTTCTCATTAAAAATCATTCGTTGTAAGGCTTCGAGCCGGAAGCAATTTTCACTGTTAAGCTTCGTGCTGAATTAAAGTTTATGTTCAAATATTCCTTTATTCGAAGATCGTTCTATCTGTGCATTTTAATAACATATTCTGGATAGCTTTAAAAACGGGTCAACTACTTCGTTTTGAGCTTGGGAAAACAAACTT
>JABUQX010139129.1:0-17500 GCA_015478945.1 Trachelipus rathkii | reverse complement strand
ACTGTCTTTAAATATCACGGAGCTTACTTTGGTTAAGTTTACGTAGTTTATCTAAAAACAATATATATTAATATTACATTATAATATTCACATACATAGATACAATATATTTAATATATACATTATAATATTTTTTTCATTTATTTGGTCTGCTATTTTTCTAAATTAATTATTTACCTAATTTATCTTTCCAGAGTCTCTCTCTCTCTCTCTCTCTCTCTCTCTCTCTCTCTCTCTTCTCTCTCTCTCTCTCTCTCTCTCTCTCTCTCTCTCTCTCTCTCTCTCTCTCTCTCTCTCTCTCTCTCTCTCTGAATCTGTATCATTTACTCTTGCAAAAAATTCTCAGAGTGGAGTATGTGTGAGTGTATCACACATTTCAATCCTTTAATAAATCAACTTGATATAAACATCCTGACTCCGTTGTTTATCCAACCATTATTTTAATACCTACTCCATTTTAACGAAAGGTTCATTACCATATTATATAAATTATATATTAATTATATATATATATATAATTATTATTATATTATTTATATATATTATATGATATATAATATATAATATATATATTATATATATATATATATTTATATAATGCGAATCAATTTATTGAGTTACAGTATTACAGTGGATCGATTACAAGGGAACATTTTTTTTCAATTATATATATTATATAATTATATATATATAATATTATTATTATATATAATAATATATATATATATTCAGTACTTATTATATCTATTATATATATATATATATAATAGCTCGTACATTCAAGATATATATTTCATTGTTATTAAAAATAATTTGAAATACCGAATATATTAATTACCAATGTGAAAGTAATTTAAAGAACAAAGGAAATAAATATTATGATATATTATATATAATATATATATTATATTATATATATATATAATATATTTAGTATATATATATATATATATATATATATATATATATGTATATATATATAAAGTCATCAAACCTTGTGGAGGTCTGGTGAAGTATATGACAGGTTTAATAGATGGTTTGATTCCCCTCTACATTTAAGAAAGGACGAATGTGGATCAACCGTTTTCGTTAGCAACAAGTTGTGGTTCGATAACTTGGAAAACTATTTTCCAGTTCGATATTTTTCTGAGTTGTATATAACAATTCTTAAGTCTTTGGATGTGCCAGTTTGTCCTCCTGTTCCTTTGAATAATATAAAACAAAGGACAATCTTCTCTTTTATATTTATCGTTTCAAACTATTTCTAAACGTTTTTATCTATATATCAAGATCATAAATTGAAAAAAAAGATGAGACCTCGGAGAATCGATCCACTGTTACTGGAACATTCAACAATTGTTTCAGTATTATAATATAAAACGCCCCAATTTTGATTAAATTTCTCTACCTTTAAAGAAATAATTTTTTTTTAAAGCTAATATATCTTTTCATCAACTTCGGAGGTGTATACTTATTCAAGAAACACCTATGTTGATTACTTACCTGGATTACCTTATCGATAAAAGCTTTTTTTAAATTAAATATGCGACGCAAGGTGTAAAGGTTCCAGATTTATCTCCTGTATCATTAAAAATTGATAAGGGTAAGTAAATTCTCTCTTAAGATAAAGCTAAAGCAGAGTTCATAAATGTCTTTTTTTTTTTTTGAAAACGTAAAAGGTGTCGTCCTTTAAAGGAAAAAAATTGTTCATTAAAGCTATCGATAAATGTTTCCTTTTTCAAACTCAATTCAATCGACATTTTTTCAAACTCTAGTAAAAACAAAAAAAAAGGAAAAAAAATCAGCCGTCCTTTAGAATCAAACAAATCTGTAGTTTAAAACAGATAAGCATTCCTACAAATATAGTCTCAGCTTTGTTGTTAAATCTTTATTTATTCAAAAAACAAACAAATACGTAGTATAAAACTTCCCCTAAAACACGTGATTAATAATAACAAATATGTAGTTAAAACGTAAGCAATCTACAATATTTCTGCATTAGAAATCAAACAAATATGTAGTTAAAAACCAGATGAGAAATCTATAAATATATTTGTCATCAAAAATAAAAATAAAAATCTGTAGTTTAAAACCAGGTAAGCAATTCTACAAATATTTCCGTCATCAAAAATCAAACAAATATGTAGTTTAAAACCAGATGAGCAATTCTACAAATATTTCGCATCAAAAAATAAAAAGAAAAATCTGTAGTTTAGAAACCTTGAATATGTCTATTCTACAAATATTCGTGTCGTATCAATATCACAATATGTAATATTAAATCTAAATAAGAAATCCTACAAATATTTTAATCATCAAAAATCAAACAGATCTTCATTCCTTCAAAATCATTTATACCTTTTCAATATTAAATCTCAGAAACATCTGTGCATCAAAGACCAAAAAAAAAATCAGCCTTTCGTCAAAAATCGAAAATTATCTTTCTTCACTAATAATCTGTACATTTTTTCCTGATTATAATAAATCTGTCCAGTTTCAAGGCCAGATTTGACAGTTACACCTGAATCGATCACACCCTTATTAAATTTATTCTGGAATAGCAAAAAGATTCTCCACTGAACATATGAAGATATATTTAACTATTGCTAATATTATATTAATAACTATTGTAAATATTTTTGGCTTTGTTTATTATCAAGCCACACCACCACTTTATTTACAATAAATACTAATATTATATATATATATATATTATATAATTATAATAATTATATATATATTATATATATATAGTATACATATATATATTATATATATATATATAACATGAGTAATTATATACAAGGCCGTAGGCCAGAAATTTTGGGGTTTGGTATAATATATATATTTATTATATTATATATATATATATATATAAATTATTATATATTATATATTATATAATATAATATTATAGTACATAATATATAATACAGTATATATATATTAATTTATATATACTAATATATTATATATATAATTATATCAATATTATATATATTATTACTATATTATAATTTTATATTATATATATATTTATATGATATATATTATATTATATATTAAAATAAAATAATATAATAAATATAATATATATAATTTAATATTATTATTATATATATTATAATATTATATATATTATATATGTCAAATAGATTATATAAGATTATCGTTTTATTTTCTTGATAAAGGTAATCCTCGTTTTAGCTTGTTTCTACTTTCCTCTTTAGATATTCTTCCGTTATTTGGTGTAGCACTGTGATCAGCAGTTATAATTGTCATTTCTTATCTTCTGTTCTCCATTTAGAATTGAAAATATCTTTTGAGGCATTTCCGGTAGGATATCGTTTTTTATAAGCTCAAGTTTTGAGTTAGATCGCTTACAATATAAATGGTTATTTTATAGATTTACATTTAGCAAATTTGGTAATTTTTTAATAGATATCGAATGGGAATGAGGTGACTTATAACAGATTAGTAAGTACTGGATCTATGCCTTGGAACTTTTCTACCTGTGTTTGAAAAAATTCATCCAAATAATGTATTGTACATTGTCCTTATGTTTTTTTTTATCATTGATTCTCAACTGAGGCTTCTCATTCAATTCATTAACGAAGAATAGTTCTTGCAACTTTTTCTCTTTATTTGAAAATGCTTCATCGATGTTTGCTTGAATTTTTTTCAAAATCACATTTTCCCTCTAATTAACTTGAGTTTAGGAGGTTATTATTTATCTTGGAAATTGTTTTACACTTACTGAAGAGCGACGGAGAATAACTTGAGTCCATAAAAATCGTATAGGAAATTGCTTTTGATTAAAAATTCACTAGATCTGGGTATTTTGAAGCTTTCTTCTCACCTGCTTTCAAAATGCTTTAAAATTTTCTCAGATCGTATAACTCATCTTAACTTTGCCACTCATTGTTCTTCCCATTTGTGTCATTGTTGTCTATTTATGCTGTCTGGAAATCTTTTCCTATCTCACAAATCACTACGTCGCCTGCAATCCATAAACATTCTAGTTATTATCATTAAAGTTTCTACAGGGATCTACTCCATCATGTATGAACAGCATATTGAGCAGTAAAACCACGCCAGGATATTTTTCCAGCTTTAAAACTTAAAAACTTTTTCTGCTTCCTCACCTCTAAGTCTTCTGAATGCAAGTTCCATAGTTCTGCATTTCCTAACATCAAAAAATTTTCTCTTTAACATAGACCCTAATCGTAACGTAAACCTATTAACTAACCATACCTATTATTGCTTCCAACGCCATCTATCACTAACAAATCTTCACGGACCCCAAATTTCTCTTATTTTTATAATATATACCTTAATTTCTTTTATAATTAATTGATTTTAATTTTTTAAAAATTAATTTAAGAGGACAAGAATCAAAATTTTGATCGCTTAAATGATTTCGAATGTAGGTTTGAACCGTACCCGTATATCCTCTATTCTATAACTAATATACTTAATGTTTGATTATTATTTATTTTTATTATTAATTATTAAAAAATAAATTAAGAGATTCAAGGCCATCAAATTATGATCGCTTAAATATTACGGGAGGAATTCCTTCCTGTCTAACGCCTTATAATATATTATTATATATATATATATATATGTATATATATATATATATATATAATTATGTATATCATTATAGTATATATATATATAGTAAATATAATATTAAAATTATATATATATAAATATTTTTAATATATATATACTATTTATATAAATATATATATTTATTTATATAATTATAATATATTTTATATATATATATATTATTATATATATAAATATAATATATATAGTATATATATAATATTAATATATATATAATATTATATAGTATTTTTTATGTATTATATAATATATATTTTATATTATATAATGATATATATAATTAGTATAATATTTCATTGAATATGGTATGATTACGTATTCAAGTATTATTAACAATAATTTTTGATTGACTAATATTCAAGTACAATTTAAAAATTATAAAAAAAAAAAAAAAAAAACAAAAAAAAAAATTGAAAAATTATTACAAAATAAAAAAATATAAATAATAATAATAAATTTTAACAATTAAATATCTAATAGTCGTAGCAATGGCAGATATAATTACAATTTGAAAATGTGGCAACAGTAATTAAGGCATTATAAGTTTGGACTAATTAATAGGTATTGGTATATAGGTTAGATGAGGGGGGGGGGGAGTTGCAGGTGAGCGAGGGAGGGGGGTTTTGCATAAATTTTAAATTTTTAATTTATTTTTTTTGGGGGAATAATATAGTAATTGAGATGTGATAATAACTCAACCGATTGCAAGGTTATATTTATCTGTTCCCCCCAAAAAATACTTGTGTGTGTGTGTGTGTGTGTGTGTGTGTGTGTGTGTGCGTATGAGGTGTTTCCATGTGTTATTGTGGGTGTGTTTGTGTGTAGGTGTGTGTGTGTGTGTATGGTATGTGTGTGTTTTTGGGTTTAGTATGTGTATGATGTGTTCGGTGCTTTTGTGTTTCATATGTGTATGATTTATTTTTGTATGTTGTGTGTAGTTTGTAAACTCTTGCTTGTGTGTTTTTTTTGTGTTGTGTGTTGTGTTGTTTTTGTTATTGTTTTGTGTTGTTTGTTGTGTGTGTGTGTGTGTGTGTGTCTGTGTGTGTGAATAATTTCTGGGGTATTACAGTTAAAAGTAACTAAGGACAAGGGTGATTTTCAAGTTTATTTTTTTCATCGATACTATATATATATATATATATATTTATATATTATATATATATTAATAAATATATATATATATATATATATATATAATAATATTTATTATACTATTATTTTTGTATATATTAAGGAGATAAGTATGGGTCAAATCACCCATAGTCTCCCTACCCAAACAACAAATACATTTTTATATTTAATAATATTAGTTAATATATTTCATAGTAGTAGTAGTTATTATTTATTATTTATTGTCTATTGGTAAGCTATATTTCATTATATTAGTTAACATGAAAGTTCTCTTTTGAACTCCGCTGTAAGTAGAACTCTTATAAATTTTCCTCTAAATGAACTTTTCGATATTTGAAGATGGGACTTCTCATTTTTCCATCGTCCCATCCCAAATTCGTCAAGGAGAAAATATAAAAATATATTTATATAGTATACTTATTTAGGAAAGTATTATATTTTTTCATTATTAGTTAATATATATATATTTATAATATATACTTTTTATAATAGATACTATATATATATAAATATTATATATATATTATATATAATATATAATATATATAAATCATATATTAATATAACCAGTCATTCACTATTCTATCTATCTGATATATAGCTCTATGGCGATATTTATATATATTCGAAAATCAATTTCCATTCTCATTATAAATTTTCTTTTCATTAATTACTGCATATAGAATATCATATTTCTTCCAGTATTAGTTATATATAAATACCATATAGCTGATACTAGTATAATATAATTGGATTTCCTATTCTTAAAATAGTCTATATTATATACTTGATATATCATTATATATATTATTATATATATAATTACTCTATTATAAATATATATTTAGTGATATTAATAGTAGATATGTTTATCTAATTTCTAATACTACCATTATATAATTACAAGACTTAGTAGTATAATTACCTAGTACATATCTTACTATTCCCATTTATTATCTATACCTCGATAATACACTTACATATACTATATTATAATATTATACTATTCCCATGTAGCTATTATCAAGTGCAAAGCTTGTACTGGTCTAATTGGTAAAGACTGTGCGTTTTCTCCCTATTCCCAGACTTTACGTAAAAACTTGGATCTCTGTAAACAGTTGTAAGCTAACTGCGTGCATGTGTGTGTGTGTGTGTGTGTGTGTGTGTGTTAATTAGGAGGTAGCGAATGGCCTGAGATAGGTTCATAGCACATGAAATAGAGTGTGCTGTGTGTGTGAGTTGTCAGGTGTGTTGCGTGAGTGTGGTAGGTATGGCTGCGTTTACGGTGTGTATGAGGGGTTGCAAATTGATAAGTATGTTGTTTGTCAGATCCGATAGTTTGAGAATTGAGCCTATAGTTCTTAATGGTTACCATTTTACTTAAAAGTTACGGGAATGGTTTTAGAAGGGAATTGGACATTAAATCTGAAACCTCAAGATGTGGTTGTGTAAATTGGTGACGTCACAAATGTGAAACATTTGACATTATAAAAAAAATTACGTACAGCTCTTCCACGTATGGGAAATCCGGATTAAATAATAAGTGTTATTACCAATCATGAAAGAAATAATTCAAAAATGTCTTTTATTATAGGATATTAAAGCATACATGTTTTGGATGTTTTTGATGTGGATAGTAAGACTAATACTAATACTAAATACTAATACTAATACTAATAACACGTTCGAATATAAATAACAATGAAATATTGGTAAAATATTTCTCACTAACTGGTATTACGGATGTTTCATGGAAATAGATATGAGATGGGAATTATCTTTATTGCAGAAGTTCTGCGGATGTGTGCGTCATATATAGAACATAAATCATTGTTCTTGGCAATAAGTGTGAACAATGAAATATTTGTTATTGTATTTGAGCATCAATTATATCTTACCTAAGCTTTTTATCTATGAAATATTGTGAACAAATGCAAACAATCTTATCTTTACTAGAGTTTGTGTTGATTTGATTTCGTGAATATATATAAACAAGTATTTCGTACATATGTATATATATGTACACCAATGTATAAACAATGAAACAAATTTGCTATGTTGTCAATAAAGCAAAATTTTCAAATATTATAAATGAATTTGAGAAACATTGAACAAATGTAAACAATCATATTTTTACTAATACTAATACACATGTAAACAAGTATTTAGTATACATGTATATATATTCACCATTGTATACCTAATCGTGAGTCACAAATTTCGTGTCAATGAATTAAGAGTATATAATTTAATACTCCAAACATCTAAAACTGTTACATAGCTTTTTTTTTCTACACAACTTTTTTTAACATTAGCGTAATCATTGGATTCACTTTCCAACCTTGTTATTATGCTATGTTTCTTCCACCATTCCTTTGTTGCGTTGTAATCCATACTGTTATTTTAATCTTTCACGACAGTCATATTACTTCTTTTTCTTTTTTACGAAATAAAATTATAAAAATATATTATAATATACGAGTTACTGCAATTGTTTTCTCGGGTATATAAAAAAAAAAATTTGAAAAAAAAAGTTAGTCAATTGAATTTGATGTATTTTATTAATGCATTTTTTCTTTTTTATTTTTAATGGCTTTTCGGTGGGTGTTGACGTTCTACAATTCTTTGTTTTTCTATTTTCTAGATCAAGGGATGACATACTTGGATTCATAAAGTTTGAGAATGGTTTAAGTCAGAAGAAATGGGGAAAATGAAATACAGAGTGAAGTGTTAAGTCAAAGTAAATAAGACACAAAAGGTGTCCCTTCACACCAAATGAATCTTAAACGAGTCTAAATCCATCCAAACGAATCCGAAAAAGTTAGTTACATCTTTAAAACTCTCCCAAATCTTGGTCAGTCAAATTTTAAAATTGATTTTAATTGATTCCAATTCTGTTGGAGTGAAGCGGGGCTTAAACGATGGAAATGGGGAAAATTAGAGGGAGGAAGGATGTTCAAAGCAAAAAACAAAGTAACTCGCCAAAATTAAAGAAAGAAAACAATGTTTCAATATTACTTTCGCATCCGCATTTAAATGCAAGGATAGAAAGTCTGAATGTTAACATACGTTATATCTAGTCCATTCGTAGCCCCAATTACAGTATATAATGAAACATCGTAATTGTTGCAAATATTATATTATTAATTATTAATTAATTATTATTATTAATTATTATTATATTATCTATTATCATATATATTTTATTTATAAAACCAATTATGGATCCTAATTTTGTTTTTATTATAATTTGGCGAGTTTGATGTAGGGATTAAATTTTATTAAATTATAAAAATGTCAAAAAATGTATATTTAAAATATATAAAATAAAAATTACATGTAACTTCAGTGATTATTATCTATTAATATTCTAAATTGTGTTTTATAGTCTATTTTATTATATTTAATATTATATAATATTATATATATATGTTTAAGGTCCAAATTCTTATAAAATATTATGTATTCTAATTTTGATATTTTTCCGATAGTATATTATCAATATTACCATAATATATTTATATATAATAACAGATTTATAAAGGAAAATATTTGCTACTTTTATGATTTATGTAACATTGAAATATTAAAATTTTAAATTTTGATTTTCACAAAATAAGCCAATTACATTTCATCTCTATAAAAAAATAAAAAAAAAAAAAACAATGTTACTTTAATAATTTAAAAAAAATGAATTAATTAAATTTTTGAAAAGTAAATTTCAAAATTGATTTTCCAGAATTTATAAAATGAGGAAGAAGAATAAAATAATTATCATCATTAAAAATCTTTGACTTCGAAAATGGGATATTTTTTAATAAAGTAATAAAGATTACTTTATTTTTTTTTTATAGTTCTTATCAGTTTGGATAGTTTCATATTTAGATTTTTTTTTGGGGGGGAGGGCTGGAGGAGAACAGGATATTATAAAATTTAAAATTTTTGATTTGGGATTTAGATTTTTTTAATTTTGCTTGTGGGGGGGGAGAGGGTTATATTTTTGTATTTAATTTATTTTGGGAGAATTGATTTGTATATATTCTTTTCGAGAAAGGAGATGAGAGAGAGAGAGATGAAAGAGATGAGAGAGAGAGAGAGAGGAGAGAGAGAGATAGAGAGAATATAAAGGTTGGATTAAAAGACATGGCCTTTCTAGGATTTGATTCAATGTCTTCATTAATAATATATTTTTTTTATAAGATCAATTAAATTTTATATATTTTATTTAATTTTCAAGTCTACAATTTTTCATTTTTTTTCTACTATTCAATTTTCAATTTTTTTTTACTTTATTTTATCGGAGTATAATTTCATTTGATTTTAGACTTTTTCTTAGATGCGTATTATAACGCATTTTTAATGGTCACAAGCGTGCTTAATAACCGCTAGGTCTCAATACGCGCGTTTGAATAAGTGTTTAAAACGCAATTATTAACCTATTCAATTGGCGTTTTCGCCAGGCGTTAGAAACGTACAGCGTTTAAAACGCTCCCTACCGTGGTTCAAAGTGAAAGAGTACGAATACATTGTCTGATAAAGCATAGGCCGGGATTCGTCTCCACTCTTCTCCGTTACCTTAACACAGTAAGCAAATACGTAGAGTAAATTTCCCACCCATAATAAGCCGTGGCACATTTAGGCTATACTTGAATATATTAATAACGAATTACGATGTATACCTATTATATATAATATTATGAATATTAATATAATAAATATCAAATAATATGCAATATATATATATAATTAAATAATATATAATATATTTAATAGTATATATATACTGCATGTAACTTATCATTAGCGATCCGATATATATAGTATTATATATAATAAACATATATAATTACTATACTATTATTTATATATTAGTATAATAATATCATATTGACTATATATATATATTTGTGAATATTTTTTAAATAATACAAAGTCTATCTAGGAATATAATAATTATATTAACAAATAGTATTATTAAACTGTAATTTTGAATAATAAATTAATAATACAATATGCATTATATATATAATTATAGTAAAATATTATATTTAATAAGTATATATATACATTCTCATTTTAACAAGTTACTGAACTACATGAAATAGTTTATCAATTAAAAATGTGAATAATTTGGATATATAAATTATATATATGTTTAAACATCTATAATATTAAGAGAATTAATACCCTATTTTTAATTAATGATAATAATTAATTTAAATTTAATTTTATTGTATATTTTTAATACTTTTTTAAATCTCAAATTTTAGTTTTCTTTTCTGTTTTCCAAAAATTTAATATTGAAATTTAAAAATATTTACATCATTCCCCTTAATTATATATAATTATTATTATAAATTTCATTAACATTAATGTATTGTATTGTTTAGAATCATCTTCGCTATTTATTATTAACTTTGGAAATTTCTATTTTTAGTTAATCTCTAATTCATATAATATAATTCATTTTTAATTTCAAATTTCAATATATTTTGAAATTTAATATAAAATTTCAATATATTTTCAAAGTTAATTTTATTTAATTATAATTTTAATTTTAAATTTAGTTTAATTTAATTAATTCTAATTCAATATATTTAAATTTAATATCGTGTAGCGTGAATTATTAGACGAGTTAATTTAAATTCTTGTAGACTCATGTTAATATGAATATAATTGTTTGCCATTATCATAGAACATGCTCGTATTATAAACAGATTCTCTTAATCTCACTATAAGTTGAGTTAGGTAGCTTACAATGAATAAATAATGTCATTAGGATAATAATGAATCCCAAGTCTTAATTATAGAAAATAAACATGGATTATTTTCTTATAATTAATATTTTTTTCTATACTTTAGTATTATATTTAAGTGGGACATTTTTTACATTTGTCCCAGAAATTCGTTGAAACATTATTGCTATTTGTCCCAGATAATTCGTTGGAACATTTTTTGTGTTATAGTACTATATATATTAATATGTTATACCTCATAATATTACATTATTAGGATAAACTATCTTATATTATACACTGCCCAATGTCAATGTCGTCAAAATCGGTTGAGGTGTACTATTTTATATGATATTTTTATGCAACAATAAACGTACGAACCGTATTAATGTACACATTAGTATATAATACTATAAAATCATGGTAGTAACTAATACCGTGTATTAGATATGATAAATCTGCATACGCAGTAATTTATCTATATGTAATGTACATTTTTTGACGTCCAATATTCGTGTGTGAATAACATTTTATTTTACATTATAAATTTAAAGTACCCAGTTAATTTCCGTTGGGAACCTTTTTTATATATTATTATGCCAATATTCTTGGGTGTACTAGCAGTTATATGGTTATTGTTCAAAAGTAAATTATTCACGTTTGGGAACATAATTTTTACGTTTTCATACCAACATTCTTTGAGACCAATACTTTGACATATTTTTACCAATACTTTGACATCTTTTTACCAATCATTTGGCACCATGAATAGATTTAATCTTCTTTTGTTCTGAATATTCGCTGCGATAATACATGTATATTTTATTACATTTGTTATACTAAAGAGCGAAAATTAAATCGTTTTATATAGTTGTATCTATGTTCATTTGTTTTCACTTTCTATAACCTTATTCAACCTGGCCTCACCGCTTCGTATTGGCTATAATTATATTATTAATGAATCGTGAGTAAATATTCACATTTTATTTTGTTGTTAACAAAGATGCAACCACATTCGAATTAATCCAGCACTTAATACCCATATCGTCTACATATATGCGTTGGGAATTTTGAGCATACGCGCATACTGTCAAACACGTACAAACGCGCAAACGGTTGTTGCACTGTATTTCATTTACGCATCGCTAAAAAAAAGATAACCTACTCTCTCTCTTGTTGTTCAACTCTAGTTACTTCTCAAACTACTGCATATCTTTTCACTCAGAGAACAGATTCGACAGATATCGGAAATTATTTATATGACCAATATAATCATTTGCTACACATACTCATATAAACTTCCAATCTCCCCTTCTAATTCATCTACTAACCACTATTGGATATCGTAAAAAAACAAGGATTATCTGAGGTTTTTTGTCTTTATATAACTCCTCAAATACTTCTAATGATAAGAATATACTTACTAGTTACTGATTTTTTTAATTTACTAATTGATAAAAAGAGTAAAATTACCTCTAGTTGATAGATATTTCATTGAAGTGAGTATCATTTACTTAATAAATAGTCTATAAGTATACTATTCATCTATGTTCTATCTTTTGTGTGAGTGTGGTTAATCTATCCATAATAATTTTAATGGATCTAGTAGTTTATATAAACTCTATTCATATACCCATTAGTAATTAAACTCAGTATTGCTCGATTGTAACTGAATGAGGAGAAATTAAGAATCTAATAATCATTTAATTCAATAGCAAATTAATTAATAAATTCGGAGTTTAAAACAATTATTGTTTGAATAATTTGAAAGATAAATAATAAATCTTTTTGTCTCAAATCTCTACATACCCAATATAATAAAGTACTGCATTTTCAACAGAAAGGGGAAATTTTTATTATATTACGAACGCTTCTTTTATATTGATTATATTAAAGTCATTTGTTTACAGGAAGAAATATAAACAAAATCAATGTAGAGTATAAATTTAAATAAATAATGGTAAATAAATATCTTATTAATTAATACGCTTTTCATATAATAATTTCTATATTAACTGTGATAATGATTAAAAGCAAGAATAATTTCAAAACATCAAGTCCATAAAAACTATACCGCTTGAAACCAAATTGTAATGTATCAATTATAACGAATTCAATTTATAGTGAAAAAATTTTTAAAGATATTTAAAAAAAGATAGATCAAGTATTCTCTGTTGCAAAGTGTTTTGAGTTTGAAATAGCAAAATAATCAATAAAAAAAAAAAATTAAAATAATAAAAAATAAAAAGATCAATAACTGACAATATATACCTTCTAATGTGGTGAAGAGGGATAAGCGAAATCATTTAAACTTCAAAGAGTTATGAGTATGAACTGGCTAAAAGTAATTGATTTATTCAATTAGGCCTCATATCTAAAGTAACGAAAGCTATATATAATATTATATTACATTGTAATAATTAAATAAAATTGTCAGTATGAAATAAAAATATAATCAACTAGTTCATACCTTAATAATATAACCTTTTCAGTTTTTCTTATATTTTAATTGAAAAGTTTTAAGTTATTCTTTACTAATTTATGTTACATTTAACATGATATTATAATCATTATATATATTTATAATATATCATGATATATATAGTATAGTTATAGATATATATAGTTATTATATAATATCATACTATATAATATATAAATAATTATTATATATGTTAATTAAGGTAAGATAATATAATTTAGATTATAAGAGATTCTTTTCTTTATAATATTTTCCTTAATTTTTTTGGAAAATTTTTAATAAATATTTTAATATTACCGTCAAAACAAATAAGATATATAGAAATTCAGCGGAGATGCGTCTACTATGCCCTAAAAAAAAAAAGAAAAAATAAGTATAATATTAAATTAAAATATAATAAATATATAAATTAAATATTTAAGTATTATAGGTGGTCGAGTATATATTATAAGTGAATAGCTCATTTATACATATCTCAGTTAGCGAGAAGGGTAACTAAAAACTAATCAGGATGGAATTCATTCTAATGAGGTATAGATATAAAAAAAAAAACCCAGAATAAAATTTAATTACTTAATTTATTTATATCTAAATCCCCATATTAATTCACAGAAAATTCTCTACTCTCTTTCATATATAATCTTCTTATCCTCTCTTCAGGTTAGGGTCCTCGTATCTCGTCTCTTATTACTTCACGTATACTGCTCCTCATCTCACGGCGGTTTATATAAGCCGTACTTAGCGCATCATGGGGATAATAATGAGATGGGAAGGTTTGGATTTAAGAAGTATTGTTGTAGTATTAGAGCGAGATGTTAATTGTTTTAAATATTCTAGTAGACCCTTTAACATAATCTATATTCTATATATATCTCCTAATTAGCTAAAGATATTCAGAATTTCTTCAATATTAAATAGCGGTATAATCTGCCCTCAAACCTAGTTAGTAGATTATAGCGACTACATCTGATATTTATCAATTTAAACTTTTCGTCTGTCAATTTAAATAACCCTTCTATAAAATATTCGTATTGTACTGAATGAGTCAAAGTAAGATTATATCATCTACCATCAGCAGGAGGATATCGAACCTGGAACTTCCGACGTTCAGACTATGAATAGTAATTTCAACAGTGATTCACAAGGCGACTGACTTAACCAATAGAACAGTATCATGCATCAGTAAGTATAAAAATAAAAAAGAATCGATGTTATATATTGCTCAATATGTTAATAACGAGAGCAACATAGACTGAAAACACCTCACGGCTATATATTATATTGAGCCAATGTATACTTTTTAGTGAAAAAGTACTTAAAAATCATGGTTAATATTTTATCCATCTTAATATTATCATTTTCCGACGTTGAACACGATTAAAAATCCCACCAACACAGTTGTTCTTTTTTGATCCAGCGATTGTTAGACTGAAATGTGTTGTATAATCAAAAAGGAGGAACCGGAGGTAATAATTTGTGAGAGTCAGGTGGTGAGGAGCGAACCGATGTTGTTATATAACGGGCTTTTGTTATTTGCTTTAAGCATTAAAAGCGAGCCGGGCAAGTGCCTCAGCTAATAACTTATGTATTTGTTAATTAAGCTCGATGCAGAATATCATTTGTTCGACAAATAATATCTGAAAGCAGCAGACCATCTAAGCATATATTCTTATTCCATATATTAGTTGAATTAATAATAATAATAACAATTAAAAAACAGTTAAAAAAAGATAACATTTTTACAGCGAAATCTACTGATATTGTAATATTTATATCTGTACCAAAAATCTTACTAATCTCATCATATTTTATACACATTCAAACATGCCTACAAAAGGTAATAGTTCTAGAAAATCTTAACCGGTATCTTTAATACTAAAATTGAAAAATTTTTCAAAGAATATCACCAGAATATACAGGAGGCTAATCTTTTATCTACTTTTAGTATTAAATATTCAAAGATTACGCGCTTCTATGCGCCTCGTTTACGATCGTTATTAAACCAGATCATGATTCCAATTATATTTACGTATTTAATACTTACGTATATAAAAATAATATACTAGTATATATAAAGATAACATATTATATATATTATAATTAAATATAATATATATAAGTATATATCATATTATATATTATTATATATATTATTATACTATATATAATATATAAGTATATATATATTATATATAACTATTAATAATATTTATATAATATATAAATAATTAATATATAAATTATAATATATATATATATAGTATAAATTATATATATTATATTATATGTGTGTGTGTAATAATATATATATATATATTAAAAATCCTTTAAGATAGATTCCACGACAACTTGTATTATAGTGTGGCGGTCATTTAGCATCAAAAATGAACACAAATGGTCTGTCCATCTCCACAAGATGATTGATATTCTTATCTTTGTGGATACCTTTTTAAATAATACCACTAATTCAAAAAGGCAACTCCAGAAATATTACTTGATGTATAGAAGTGTATGATAAGCTGACTCGTCCTGTTGCTCATATCTCGAACTCCGAAGATCCCTCTGATCGGTTACTGACCCCAAGAACTCAATTTTTCCGACTAATTGTGTTGCACTGTTAGACCTCTGGTTATATTGGCGTCTACAAATAAAACTTTATGAAGAACAATCTGTTCACTGGTAAATGTGTGTAAATCATTCTCTAAAGAGATCATTAAGCGCTAAGATACTCGGGGTAATGATGCTACTGTACTACATTCACTTCACTCTTTTTAATCGTATTCTGATGCAATTGTTTTCTGTGTTCTGCTGTGTTACTTCTCTATATGAATTCTCCTCTTCTTCTTCTTCTTTCTTCTTTCATCTTATTTAATTCTTCTTTTTAATTCTTTTTCTGGTAAGTTCTATGTTTGTATATAGTTTTTTTCAACGTATATACTATAGATCCTTCTTCACTTGCTTATCTGTCTTAGACAACCACAATATCTTCTTCTAAAACTTATCTATCTCTATCTATATATTATATATATGTTAATTATAACTCTATCTATTCTTTAGTATAAGAACAATTTCTTCTTCTTCTCACAGAGTTGTAGTACTCGAATAGCTTGTGGAAATGTAAAGTTATGATTTTATTTATTAAGTAGATATATACTTTTAACAGTTCTATCGGTTATTATATGTAATATTAGCCTATGTATAAGAGCCATAAATTGTTAAGATTTTTTAATGACAAAGGATTAATATCTAATTAAATTATTTCCCTTAATTTTTTTTTCTTTTTCATATTATTTTAGTTCTTCCATTTTATAATACCCTCACCAAAATGAAATATATATAAGTATTAGATTATTTAATTTATTGTGTAGTAATAACTGTATAGCATAATATAATATATAGCTACTTATTTACATTGGGATAATTGATAATTATATATATTATAATATATATATATATATATAGATGATCATAATTAAATAATATATATAATATTAATATCTTTCTCCTCTCTCCC
>JABUQX010139128.1:12500-15151 GCA_015478945.1 Trachelipus rathkii | reverse complement strand
TATATATATATATATATATATATATATATATATATATATATATATATATATATATATATATATATATATATATATTTATATATATATATATATATATATATATATATATATATATATATATATATATATATATATATATATATATATATATACTGTATATATTCTATTATATTGTATCAATAGATGTATTGAATTTATAAATACATGATATTTATGGATATTAATATCATGCATTTATAAATACATGATATTTATGGATAGTAATTCATAGATTATTGTATTTATAAATACATCGTGTCCATGCATACGAGTCTCGAATCAATAAAGATTTTGTACCTATGCATACATTGTATCTATAGATACATTATATCTATGAATATCTTGATTCCAAAGAAATGTTAAATCAATAGAGCCTTTTATATATGGATACATTATATCTATATAGATATGCTGTATCAATGAATACATTATATATGTATTCAAATTTAAGTTAATGGAGACTTTGTAACTATGGAAACATTTGAAATACTAATATTTCATTATTATTATTTTTTTTTATTTTTTTTTTTAAAGGAGAAGAAATTATGAATATAAAACTTAAGTAGGTCATAATTGATTAAGTGGATTAAAGTATTATAAAAGTGGACCATTTAAAAATGTATTTTTTACATACCTTTTCCTGTAGATTAAAGATTAAAGGATTTTCCATTTATATATTTGTAAAAACTTTATATATATATATATATAACTTTTATATATTATTATATTAATATTATTATTATTATTATATATATATATATATATATATATATATATATATATATATATATATATATATATATTATATATATATATGTTATATATATATATATATATATATATATATATATATTATTATTATTATTATTACATACAAAAGTTAATGCAAGTTAAAATAGATGTATATATTATTGTAATTATGAAAAGTATTATTATTATATTATATATATATATATAAAAATATATTTTTATATATATATATATATATATAATATATATATATATATATATATATATATATATATATATATATATATATATATATATATATATATATTTTATTACTTTTATTTTTTTATTTCTTATTTTAATTTTAATTTTAATTTTAATTTTACTTTCTTAATTTTAATTTTAATTTTTTAATTTTAATTTTTTAATTTTAATTTTTTAATTTTATTTTTTTAATTTTTTAATTTTAATTTTTTAATCTTAATTTTAATTTTAATTATTATTATTATTATTATTATTATTATTATTATTATTATTATTATTATTATTATTATTATTATTATTATTATTATTATTATTATTATTATTAATATTAATATTATTATGATTATTATGATTAGATTTATTATTATTATTATTATTATTATTATTGGAATCTTATTATTATTATTATTTCAAATATTTTAATTGGAATTTTATTTTTGCTATAAAATTATTATGGTTTATTGGTTATTTTTAGTGATCTTTATTATTATTATTGGTTATTATTATTATTATTATTATTATTATTATTGCTATTGCTGTTATTTTTATTATTATTATTATTATTATTATTATTATTATTATTATTATTATTATTATTATTATTATTATTATTATTATTATTAGTAGTAGTAGTAGTAGTAGTAGTAGTAGTAGTAGTAGTAGTAGTAGTAGTAGTAGTAGTAGTAGTAGTAGTATTTTTTATTTTTGGTCCGCCAATGTAATTATATTGTATAAAATATTCTAATTTTAATATTAAATTTTTAATATTTTTAGATCTGATGATGGTCCCAGTTATGGGCGAAACTTTGACAATTCAAGAAATGTTCAGAATTTTTCTCGTCGTATGCTTTGTCTTTCGCATAAAGTTTGTCAGAAACAGATGTGCTTATATATATATATATATATAGTAGCACCTCGATATAGTTTTTATTATATATATATATATATATATATATATATATATATATATATATATATATATATATATATATATATATATATATATATATATATATATATATATATATATATATAAAAAAAAAAATTCGCATTATATCTCTAAAAATAAGATAGGTACAAGAAAACTGATAACATATATGGAATCAGCGTATGAAATTTGTATGGAAAATGAAAAAAAAAATTTTACTTTTTTTTTTTTTTTTTTTATATTTCCAAAACTACGATAGGTACAAGTAAACTAATAACATATTTAGAATCAGCGTATGAAATATGTATTTTTTTTAACTAAAAGAATACCCCAGGGTAAACCGCAAAGAGTCAGGGTCGGGGTCTCTCGGCCTCCTGGGGGACGACGGGGTAGGACTATTTCCCCCCCTCCGGGGAGGGTCTCCGGAACCCCCGCTCTTTGGTATTTGGGTGTCGCGGGGGTTCCTCCGCCCCTCCCCTACGGGGTATGGAAAACGTCCCCCCCTCTGTCCCACCGTCGGCTCGAGCCCCTAAAAGAATTTTATACGCTGATTCCATATATGTTATTAGTTTTCTTCTACCTATCGTAGTTTTGGAGATATAAAAAAAAAAATAAAAATAAATTTTTTTTTTTTTCATTTTCCATACAAACCTCATACGCCGATCCCATATATGCCATCGCCTTCTGTAAC
>JABUQX010139127.1:0-25000 GCA_015478945.1 Trachelipus rathkii | reverse complement strand
GTGGAGACCCGTCTTAAGGATAGGCCTCAACAGAAGCTTTATACTACTTCTATACTGCATTTGATAAATGAACTGGTAGAATCTCTGAGTTCGGATAATACAAATAAGATTGGGACGGAACTCTATATTGACAGTGCAGTAGATTATAAAAAGAATAGTGACTCGCCCTTGCTCGCTGCTTTTATAGTCAATAGAAAGGACGATAAAGCGGTTGCTGTCGAGCAATTAATCGAAAAAACCATTAATTTAATTATTAACGTTATGATTACAAATTTACTATCAAAAGATAGCAAATTTAATACCATATATTACATAAATTGTTTATTGGACGAATCGATATGGATTAGTTGTAAAAATTGCCAACAATTTCAATGGCAGCCTTTAGCAACTTTTATCATGTTATTAACTAGATATTTTTATTCCCAGGTAGGGAATATATAATAAATGTAACTTTTTAATTAAAGATGATTATCAATTTTAACAACTAATCAACAGATTCATAATTTTTTTTCTGATAATTGTGTTCGTAAAGTAACTATGAAACAAAAATAATTTGAAATTCAATATAAGAAGGCAAGGGTCACTTGACCCGAAAATTCTTGACCTTTCGATTCAAGGAGGTCAATGACATTTATACAGGGGGAAGATAAACATGTCAGGACCAATTTGAAATATTAACCAAGTCTAACACTCATGGAGCACCTAGTTAACGAGAAAAGGGTCAAGGAAAATTCTTTCTGCGATCTCTCAATCTCTCCTAATTATGTAACTACAACTTTGACCAATGTCCAAAATTCAACTAATCTGATTCATATTTAGTAACCCAGAAGAACTGGACTTTTCGTCTTGTAAACGAAAGAAGAAAATCGAATGCCCGGTTACTTTGTATCACTTTTATTTTATCAATTTTGGATAAGGGACTTTTATATATATATATATATCCACCCTTACCATGCTATATACCTATATACCTCTATATTTTGAGCCACCTTATGCGCCACGCCTTACCTTGCAGTCACTGCACCACCCATATCCCTTGCACCTGCTCTCTCTTCTCTCTGCTACTATACTATATATCATGTGTTGACATGTCTCGCCATGTACATAGCACGATTACAAATATTGTGGATTGTCTCCTCTCTCGATCACTCTCATCTCTTTATAATCCATAACTGTGATTATTTTCTTGTACATTTACCAGTTAGTTACATTAACTTCATGAAGCATTTACAGTACTAGGGGTGTATTATTGAATACTACACTGTGGATTATAACAGTTTATTGTGTACATGATTAGGACTGATGTTCTTCATCTATTGTTTCCTCATTGTATATGCCCAGGTATGTGTTCAGTGTAGTCATGTATGTTCTCTTGGTTGTGTGTGTCCAGGAACACTGAATTCTCATGTACTTTTACCTCTATGTGACATGATGTGTTCAAAACTTCTTTACAGTATCATAGGGTTGGTTTTGCCTTCTCAACACCAGAAAATGAAGAATTATTCTTGAATGCCTATTACTGTGATTTATAGCAGTTGTCATATATATATATATATATATATATACTATATATATATATATATATATATATATATATATATATATACACTATATATATATATCTCTCTCTCTCTATATATATATATATATATATATATATGTTGAAATTTGCATATTTTTTATTGAAATTTGGAGTAATAGTAATACGGGACGTGAATAAAATGAATATGCAGGTAGAAATTGTCAAAAATGAAAGGGGGGGCTAAAGCCCCTAACCCCATTTTTAGGGGTTACAGGTATCCCAGGAGTCTCAAACTTGAGACTTTTACTATTTTTATTAAATGAATTAATATTGTGAATTTCAAGGGCGTAGCCCAATTATAAGGGTTACTTTACTCATATGAACCTTTACAAAGGTACCGTACTGCATTTTGAAAAATTTTTTGGTTCAAAATGACACCGACTCAGAACAATTTTATATCAATAAATTTTAATTTTATATAAAAATGATTATTAAGATTTTTATTTACAAATTTTATTAAAAATAAAATGACAACTAATGCAATCTCAATTCCCTTGACCACGATTGCAGGTCAACCACTCGCGAACCCAGTCATCAAAACCAAAAAAGGAAAACTGGCCACAAGTGGCAAATGAAGTAGTTTAAAATAAATTACAACACTGGTGATCTTTTAATTTAAGGATTTAGAAACGTTCATAGAACCTGAAAAAAAAACAGTATTTTTGTGGTGAGTATTGTATATGGAGTAGTATTCCAGGAAAGAAGGTCTACAGGCCCATTATTTATTTAATGGTAGTTTTCTGGAACTCACTGAAATTAGGGATGCAATTTTTTGTTAAAAAATTTTTTTATTATTATTATTATTATTATTATTATTATGTCTGTCTGTGTGTGTGTGTGTATTATTATATTATTATTATTATTATTATTATTATTATTATTATTATTATTATTATTATTATTATTATTATTATTATTATTATTATTATTATTATTAGTAGTAGTAGTAGTAGTAGTAGTAGTGGTAGTGGTGTAATTTATAATCTTAAATTATTATTGTAGTAGTGGTAGTGAGTAGTAGTGGTGGTATTATTATTATTATTAGTGAGTGGTGGTGGTAGTGTGGTAGTAGTGGTGGTAGTAGTAGTAGTAGTGGTAATTAAATTTAAGAAGAAAAATTTATTTGGGCTCTGGATTTTATTATTATTAACTTTTTATTGTTTTTTTTAGTTTCTTTATTTATTATACATAAAAAAAAGAAATTTAGACGTCAATTTTTTAGTTTCATTTTTCTGCCGTCAATTTTTTTCAATTTAATTTTTTTTTTCATTTATTCTACTTTCAAACTTCAATTTTTTTCACACCAATTTTTCTTTTTTTTTTGGAATTTAAAAAAAAAAAAATTAAATGGAATAAAATTTATAGCTCAAAAACTTAAACAAACAAAAAATAATAAAAGTAGCTTTTTTTGTTTATAGATTTTTAATTTTATTTCCTTAGAACATTGGGTATGGGATTAGTGGGTAGATGGGTTGCATTATATATTATCGTCACTTCCAAGCTCTCTACCCCCTTTGTGTTTTATTTACTTATTTGTGTTTTATTTAGATCTTTTGATATAAAATGTAATGTCTTTTTTTTTTGATTCGATATTTGATAGTTTTTTGTTATAATAATACGTGCGTATGGCTAATAATAATAATATATAATAATAAAAAAATAATAATAATAATAATAATAATAATAATAATAATAATATGTAATAATAATAATAAAAGAATAATAATAATAATAATAATAATAATAATAATAATAATAATAATAATAATAATAATAATAATAATAATAATAATAATAATAATAATAATAATAATAATAATAATAATAATAATCATAAAAATAAAAATAAAAATAAAAATAATAATAAAGATAATGATAATAATAATAATAATGATAATAATAATATAATATAGTATTTTTAATAATAATAATAATAATAATAATAATAAAAAAAAATTTTATCCATAATTTCAGTTTTTTTCGTCTCAGGATTTAGAAAGGTCCCCTGGACATCATCTTCTGAGAGCCTTTCCGATGCATCAAACAGCAGGAAAAGAAAGAACTTCAGGTTCTAGGAACCTTTATTAAACTTGAGATAGAAAGGTCCCTTGAGATAGAAAGATTCCTTGAGATAGAAAGGTCCCTTAAGATAGAAAGGTCCCTTGAAGGATAGAAAGGTCGCTTGAATTGAGGTCTCTTGTGATAGAAGGTCCCTTAAGATTAGAAAAGTCCCGCCTTGAGGTAGGTCCCTTGAGGTAGAAATGTCCCTTGGGATAGAAAGGTCACTTGAGATAGAATGATCATTGGGATAGAAAAGTCCCATGAGATAGAAAGGTCCCGTGAGATAGAAAGGTTCCTTTAGATCTTTTGAAGCTTGAGTAAGTTTTAACTGTCATATTATGTGAAATCTAAATGGTCAAATTTTGTGCCAAATCTTAACGATCAAATCATGTCTCAAATCTAAAGGCTTAAACCATTTGCCAGACCTAAAAAGTCGCAAATTTAAACAGTCAAGCTATGTGCCAAACCAAAAATGTTATTCCTTTTGTCAAATCTAAAAGGTCAAATCTTGTGACAAATCTAAACGGTCAAACAATGTGCTAAACCTAAATAGTCACACCTTGAGACAAATCTAAATAGTCAAACCATGAGTCAAACCTAAAATGTTGCACCTTGTGTCAAACCTAAAAGGTCAAATCTTGTTACAAATCTAAGCTATCAGTTCTTGTCACCAATATATTCATTTTCTTTTTAAATTTAACCTAACCTAACCTAACCTAACCTAACCTAACCTAACCTAACCTAACCTAACTTTGGCACTCTTTGCAGCAACAGTGACAATTTATTTTGCTTTCTTTTTTTTCTTTAATGGTTAACTCAAGCACAAAATACTCCATTATTTATCTGCCCCTCCCTCTGGCGAGGACTTCCATTTTTTACCCCTTAGGCTTTTATTATTATTATTATTATTATTATTATTATTATTATTATTATTATTATTATTATTATTATTATTATTATTATTATTATTATTATTATTATTATTATTATTATTTTAAAGTTTGTGAATTAAATTATGTATCAATATTATTATTATTATTATTATTATTATTATTATCATTATTATTATTATGTTAAAGTTTTTGAAATTATTCTATAGGGAATAAAAGTAACAAAAATAATTTTGATTCCTTTGAAACTTGAATTTTAAAGCTCTTGAAAATATTCTTGAATTTTGAGTAAATTTTAAGAAAAAAAATAAAGTTTCTATTATTCTTGAATTCAAATTTTTCTTATTTGTTTATTTTTTTACATACAAGTTTTCTTTATTTTATTTTAAATCAATTTTTAGGGGTTGTTTTTTAAATTTAATTTTCGCGCCATTTTTTTAATTTTATTTTCGCGCCAATTTTTTAAATTTTATTTTTTCGCCATTTTATAATTTTATTTCGCGCCATTTTTAAATTTTATTTTCGTGCCATTTTTTTTTTCATTTTAAATTTCATGATTTTGTCGCGTTATTGTCGCGCCAATATTTTTGGGGAATTTCGATGTTTTTTTGAGGGCAATTATTTGATGTTTCGGAAGTTTCCTTTTTTTTTTTTTTAAAGAGTAAATTTGAAAGGGGGAAGGACTAGCCCAAATGATCGACAGGGAAAATGTTTGATATGTCAAATGGTCGACATGACATCAAATAAATTTTCCGTACAGCCCACTGCAGACGTTAAGTTAGGTTAAGTTAAGTTAAGTTAAGTTAAGTTAAGTTGTTAAGTTATTTTAGGTTAGGTTAGGTTAGGTTAGGTTAGGTTAGGTTAGGCTAGGTTAGGTTAGGTTAGCTTGGGTTTAGGTTAGGTTAGGCTGGGTTAGGTTAGGATTAGGATTAGGTTAACTTGTTAGGTGAGGTTAGGTTAAGTTTTGTTAGGTTTGTAAGAGAAACTTTAAATAACCAGATTATTTTTTTTTTACAAATGTCAGCCATGTTGATCATTTTCCCTGTTGGTTGGTTGGAATTGTGTACCGCACCGCACTTCACCGGCACGGTGCGTCCAGCTTCATTGGAATTGTGTACCGCACCGGCACTAGTTTCCTTCAATGAAGATTTACAATTTTGAACCCAAAAAAAAAAAATTCAACTCTACTTTTTTTCCTTTTAAATTTTGAATTTTTTTTTTCTTCAAGGGTTGGGGGGGTAGGGGGAAGGGGAAATTTTTATATATTATCCCCCCTCTCTCCTTTCCTTACGTATCAACAACGGATATCTCTTTTTTTATGTTTATTAGTTTTTATAATAATAATAATAATAATAATAATAATAATAATAATAATAATAATAATAATAATAATAATAATAATAATAATAATAATAATAATAACAATAATAATAATAATAATATATTAAGAATTAGTATGTGCATTAATGTTGCTTCACTCTGAAGCTATTGTTTATTATTATTATTATTATTATTATTATTATTATTATTATTATTATTATTATTATTATTATTATTATTATCATTATTATTATTCTTACTATTATTATTAATATTTTATAAAAAAAATTCACTCAGTAACTATAAAAAAATAAATAAAAAAATAATTATATAATTAAAATATAATTATAATTCAATTATAATTACTTCCTTTTTCCTAATAATTATTCGGTGTTAATAGGTGAAACAAATCCGTCTTGAAATTCTTTATTTTTAAATTTTGAAATCAGAGACATCCCCCTCTTCCCCCCCTATAGAACCCCCATATCCCATCCCCACATTTTCCCCCCACTCATTCATCCCTTCCCCCCATTGTCCTACTCAATCACACTTTTCCACACAGTTTGATTTGAGAATGGGATCGACGTTCGTTTAAACTTTTAAATTGAAAGTCGAAATTTGTGTGTGTTTGTGTGTGTATGTGTGTGTGTGTGCGTGAGTGTGAGTGTGAATGCATGTGTGTGTATGTGTGTGTGTGTGTGCAATGTGCACAGTAGGGTTATATGAGCACCTTAATTTTCTGCACCGGCCCCGTATTCTTATATTTCAAAAAACTCACCACATCGCGCCGCTTTATTGGGACATTGGAATTGTGTGCCGCACCGCACCGCACCGCACCGCACCGCACCGCACCGCACCGCACCGCACCGCGCACGGCACCGGACGGTACGTCGACCAACTTCATAGGATACAATTGATTTATATTTCTGTAAATGCAAATAAATAAGGAATTAATAATAAATAATTATATAATAATTATTTAATATTAATAATTATATTATAAATTACTATAAAAATTACTTTCATATAATTAATATTCTAAAATATAAATAAAAATATAAATTTAAAATATAAATAAAAATAAAATATAAAAGAATATATATTAATAAAATTATCTTATATTAAATAATTTTAACCTTTCAAAATTAATTATATTATTAAAAAGTTTAATTCAATTCCAAATAATAATAATAATAATAATAATAATAATAATAATAATAATAATAATAATAATAATAATAATAATAATAATAATAATAATAATAATAATAATAATAAATTAATTCAGAATGATAATTACTTTTCAGTGTCAATCGGAGAACAAATCTGTCAAGATTCTTTTTTTTTTTAATTCTGAAATTGAGATACTTCACATTCCCCCTCCCCCTCCCCCTTCCCCTCCCCTCCCCTCCCCCTGCCCCAAAGAATTCGATCCCCCATTTCTCGTTCTACCTCTCAATCACTCCCTCCCTCCCCCATAGTTTTATTTGAGAATGGGAGCAACTTCCTTTAAACTTTTATATTCGATTACTAAATTAAATGCAAAAAAGAAGTGTGAGAAGTGTGTGTGTATGTGTGTGTGTGTGTTTTTTTTTGTGTGTGTGAGGGTGTGTGTGTGTGTGTGTGCAATGTACATAATGTGTATACGATCTTCATGGTTTGTACTAGTGATGTCGGTTGCTAACCAATAGTTAAATTTTTTTTTACAGAGAACCGGTTGTTAAAACTTTCATAAAAGCGAACCGGTTGTTAAAAATTTTTCATGAAGCGAACCGATTGATTAAAACTTTTCATGAAAGCGAACCGGTTGTTAAAGTTTCACAAAAGCGAACCGGTTGTTAAAACTTTTTCATGAAAACGAACCGGTAGTTAAAACATTTTCAGGAAAGAGAAGAGAACCGGTAGTTAAAAATTTTCAGGAAAGCGAACCGGTTGTTAAATTTTTATGCAATAGAACCGGTTGCTAAAACTTTCATGAAAGCGAACCGGTTGTTAAATTTTTTTCATGAAAGCAAAGCATTGTTAAAACTTTTCAGGAAAGTGAACCGGTAGTTAAATTTTCATGAAAGCAGTAATCGATAAATTTTTTCAGAAAAGCGAACCAGTAGTTAAATTTTCAGGAAAGCGAACCGGTAGTTAAAATTTTTTAAGGAAAGCGAACCGGTAGTTAAAACGTTTGTCAGGAAACAACGTAGAGTCATTAACACAAGAATGTACCAAGCAGTTAAAATTTTCATTAATCTAAAAGATGCTCGATTAGAATTTTGGGAGATTTGCCTCGATAAAATTAAATGGAGTGTAAAAGGCAATGAGATTTTACACGAAATCCAAACGATAAAAATTTTCAGGAAATCGAACCGGTACTTAAAATTTTCAGGAAATCGAACGGTCTTACAATTTTCAGGAAATCAAACCCACCTATACTTTTTCAGGAAATAGAACCGGTACTTAAAATTTTTCAGGAAATCTAACCGGTACTTAAATTTTTTCAGGAAATCGAACCGGTAAAAATTTTCAGGAAATCGAACCGGTACTTAAAATTTTTCAGGAAATCGAACCGGTACTTAAAATTTTTCAGGAAATCGAACCGGTACTTAAAATTTTTCAGGAAATCGAACCGGTACTTAAAATTTTTCAGGAAATCTAACGAATAATTTAAATTTTCAGAAAGCGAAGCAAAGGTAATTCTTTCACTGCATAATTAGACAGGGAAAATTTTAAGAGATAACCGGTAGGATTAAAATTTTCAGAGTAATTGAACCGGTAATTAGCTCTTTTGTTCATTTGATTAAACATGAGAGAGAACCGGCAGTTAACTTTTGTGACTAAGCAAAGAACCAGTTGAAAAAATTTTGGTTACCCACTTTTATGTATATGGGTTATTTTAATTACGCACACTTTCTACCCAAGTCATGTGTTTATATGTAACATATGTGATGTATGTGTGCGTTTTTTTCATTGGGTGTGTTGTATGCACAGTATTTGGTGTATTTGTATCACATAGGTGACTTGTGTGATGCATGTGCTGCATGTGTATAAAATGCTACTTTTGTTGTACCCATGTAATGAATGTACGTGTGATTTGTTTCTGTGATGAATGTAATTTGTGTAAGAGTTTTGTAATGAATGTGATTTGTGTAAGGGTTCTAAAAATGAATGTGATTTGTGTAAGGATTTTGTAATGAATGTGATGATTTGTGTTAAAGTTTTGTAATGAATGTGATTTGTGTAAGGGTTCTAAAAAATGAATGTAATTTGTGTAAGAGTTCTAAAAAATGAATGTGATTTGTGTAGAAGTTTTCTAATCAATGTGATTTGTGTAAGAATTTTGTAATGAATGAGATTTATGTAAAAGTTTTGTAATGAATGCAATTTGTTAAAGATTTTGGTAATGAATACGATTTGGTTGTTTTGCAATGAATGTTATTTGTGTAAGGGTCCTGTAATGTTTGCAATTTGTGCAAGAGTTTTGTAATGAATCCAATTTGTGTAAGATTTTTTGTAATGAATGTGATTTGTGTAAGAGTTTTGTAATAAATGTGATTTGTGTAAATGTTCTAAAAAATGAAAGTGATTTGTGTAAGGGTTTTCTAATGAATATAATTTGTGTAAGTATTTTATAATGAATGTAATTTGTGTAATAGTTTTGTAATGAATATTAGTGTTAGATTTTTGTAATGAATGTGATTTATGTAAGTAGTTTTGTAATGAATGTGATTTGTGTAAGAGTTTTGTAATGAATATGATTTGTGCAGAGGTTATAAAATAAATATAATTTGTATCGTGGTTCTGTAATGAACGTACGGATACTAAAGTCTGAGCATTACTCATTACAACAATAGACAATGTAATTTACGCGTGTAATGAATACATTTAAGTTGTTTCGCATAGATGGTGCGAAAGTAAAGGGGATATAACTCTACAGCGATATAAGGGAAAAGGACAAAGTTGCTCTTAAATAATGGCTACGGGGCTTGGAACACCTATCAATAACAAACTAATATTTATTTCTAACTTTTTACTTTAATAAAATATTTTTTTTTTTTCTTATCTATCTATCTATCTATCTATCTATCTATCTATCTATCTATCTATCTATCTATCTATCTATCTATCTATCTATCTATCTATCTATCTATCTATCTATCTCTCTCTCTCTCTCTCTCTCTCTCTATATATATATATATATATATATATATATATATATATATATATATATTTATATGTATATACTATATATATATATATATATATATATATATATATATATATATATATTTCTTTTTTTTTTATCTCTCAATAACTTTCTCTCTGATTATCGCAATTGTAGTTTTTGAGCTTTGAGAATAATCAGAATACTAATACGAATAATGGGAATATTAAAGAGCTAGGACACAGAAGAGACCAAATCACAAAAATATATTTATTTCTCTCTCTCTCTCTCTCTCTCTCTCTCTCTCTCTCTCTCTCTCTCTCTCTCTCTCTCTCTCTCTCTCTCTCTCTCTCTCTCTCCTCTTATACTGTCACAATTGCAAGTTAGAACATTTACTGCTCTATCTATCTATCTATCTATCTATCTATCTATCTATCTATCTATCTATCTATCTATCTATCTATCCTATCTATCTATCTATCTATCTATCTATCTATCTATCTCTCTCTCTCTCTCTCTCTCTCTCTCTCTCTCTCTCTCTCTCTCTCTCTCTCTAATATCTTTCTATTGCTTTGCCCTTATGCTCTTCCTTTTTTCCTGTCCCTACAATTCTGCTTTTAATCCTCACTTCCCCTTTACAAAATCCCTTTTCCTTCCCCTACCAAAGAATATCACTGCTTGAACTCCATCAATAATAGATATACATGAATAAATCATTCTCTCTCTCTCTCTCTCTCTCTCTCTCTCTCTCTCTCTCTCTCTCTCTCTCTCTCTCTCTCTCTCTCTCTCTCTCTCTCTCTTTTCTCTCTCTCGCTGAGGACACGTGAAAAGGTCAAGAATGTGTGGGTGTGGGTGTGGGTGCGTGTTTGTGTGTGTGTGCGTATATGTGTGTGCGTGTGTGTGGGTGCTCACGCGCAATAATGCCAATGTTGCTATTGAAGCTCGATTATGTGATAAACTTATACTCAGTGTGCTAAATGTTGAAGGGTACAGTTTCATTTATTTTAAAGTATACTTCTACTCCTGTTGGAATATCATCATACTTATTCTATCATATCTATGTTGTAGTGCCATTTCACTCCTGTGTTGGAATACCATTATACCTATACCATCGCATCTATATTGTAGTACCATCCCACTTTTGTGTTGGAATACCATTATACTTATGCTATCGCATCTACATTGTAGTTCCACTCCACTTCTGTGTTGGAGTGCCATTGTACTTATGCTATCACATCTTCGTTGTAATGTAATTTCACTACTATGTTGGAATATCATTTTACTTTGCTATCGCATCTTCGTTGTAGTGTAATTTCACTACTATGTTGGAATATCATTTTACTTATGCTATCGCATCTTCGTTGTAGTGTCATTTCACTCTTGTGTTGGAATATCATTTTACTTATGCTATCGCATCTACGTTGTAGTTCCACTCCACTCCTGTGTTGGAATGACATCATACTTATGCTATCACATCTACGTTGCAGTGTCATTTCACTACTGTGTTGGAATACCATTATACTTATGATATCGCATCTATGTTGTAGTTCAATTCCACTTTTGTGTTGGAATACCATTTTACAATTCCATTCACTACGTAGTATAGTTCTATTAAACATTGATACTAGTTTGTACTCGTGCTGAATGACATTGTCTCCATGTCAGAGACGTATTTCCCTTATCTTATATCTCCATTGTGCACTATTATAGTTTTAATATCATGTACATATGCATTACAAGGAGGTCTATTACATTCACTATAATATTGTATGTTTTGGTATTTGTATGGGATGATGGTTTAGTGTTGAGTCGTCTTCCGATGTAAATTTTAGGGTTTTAAAAGTTTCAGTCATGTATTCATTACCAAGTTCTTAATTAAAATATAGTTAGTGTATATTTTAGTGTTTATTATCCGGTCAGTGTATATTTAAATTATGCTATATTACTAAAATTACAATAGGACGATGGATGCAGCAGGAACTTTACACCATTGATTTTTCAAGATAAACGTTGGTCATTTTCTACTCTTTTAACTCCTTTAAACCCTTTTTGATCCTTTAAACTCCTTTTAAACGTCAGTGTCATATAAGTAGGGTTTTAGCACTGTCGTTTTAGCTTCTTTTTTTCAATTTATAAATAAATGATATGATATATTGTTTTTTCTTAAGGTTAACAGGAAATCCTGGCTTGTTGAAATGTTATGTTTATAATTCTGTTAATATGATAAGTAACAGATGAAAATGGGAACATTGTGTGTTACATAAAGTTTCGGGTGATTAGAGGAGGCATGCATGCAAAATATGAGAGTTGGTGGGTCCGTACGATTAGAATAAAAGTTGTATAGTTATGAAAACGATGATCGAGCAGTTGAAGGATGCGAATAACCTTCAGAATCAGGTCAATTGCATGGAAGACATCTCATATATACATGTTTGAACTGTAGTGACCTCTTCTTATTATCTTGTAAGAGAGCTCACATTCACCACAGGGAACAACCCCTCCTCCCCGGGGTACACTCCACCCCAACCTGGGATTTTAGAAATATTCTTTCTTATAAGGAAGCTTTGTATAGTATTTTGGGTAATGAAGGAATATGGGTAATCTTAATATAAAAGCAGACAAAAAGTAAAATTTAATTGAGAGAATGCCCAAGGAAAATGGTATTATTATCATCGTAATTACTTTCCATGGAGAAATCTGGACGTGATGTGGGATGTTAACAGGAAACTGGGCTTGATTGAATGCGTAGTTTATAATTCTGGTTAATAGTGCTAATAAACATATTGAAATACATTTGTGTTTACAAGTTCGTGGTGATTTAGTGAAGTCCATGCATGAAAAATATGAGAGTGGTTGGATCTAAAACGATTAATTTTACATTCAGCACTCACTCCGCTGTAGAATCTCAAGATTCAAAAAGAAATAGAGCCCTCTCTCTGCCTCTCCAATATGAAATATGTGAGAAACCATTAAGAAAGAACCCCCCCCCCCCAGTTGGAAAATCTGAAGATACTACAGCAAAAACACCATCTATATATCTATATCAGAAATGCATAAGTGAATAAAGAGGCAGTTTGCAGAGCAACATTATAAAACACAAAGGTAGTTTTCAATTTGTTTTTGAGAGGATTCAGATTATTGGATACACACTTTCTGTAAGATGAAGTTGATTTTCTTTTTCCGTGTTTTCCGAAGACATGGTTATAGTTACAGAATTTTCAACGCAGCATTTCAACAAGCAAGATTTCCTTTTTATCATCCCATAGCATGTCAAGACTCTCCATTGAAAATGCAATAATAATACCCTTTATCATGGGCATTCTCTCAATTAAATATTTACTGTTGGCCTGCTTTTATATTAAGAAAATTTTCAGCACCCAAAATACTATACAAAGTTTTTTCATAAGCAAAACATTTCTTGATCTTCGGTTCAGATTTAACCAACATAAAAATTATATAAGACACTATTTTCAAGCATTTAAGAGACTCGAGTCATTCCATTACTTGACCTGACTCTGAAATATTACTCCATTCTTCAAATAAGACTCTTAATCAACTGGTAGTTTCATATTTCAAAACTACAACTAATAATTTTAATTTTTCAGAAGTGTTCTTTCCCCCTACATCAAGTTACAATAGATTTCATTGAAACCTCGTTACATCAATACTTCCCTAAATTTTTAGTCACAGTTCTTTGCTACTCAATTCATTATTTTTAATAGTTGCCATACATTAGGGTTGGCACCGCACCGCACCGCACCGCCCCACCGCACCAAAAGTCATTTTTGGTCGCACCGCACCGCAGTAAAAGTAATTTCTGTCGCACCGCACCGCAACAAATGTCATTACCGCACCGCCCGCACCGCACCGCACCTGCTCCGCAGCCAACCATAACCATACATATTCTTTCTTATTAATATCTTCCTTCTTTTGCATATATATTATATATTATATATATATATCATATTATATATATATATTATATATGTATATATATTATATATATATATATATATTATATATGATATATATATATTATATATATATATATATATATATATATATATTATATAAAGTCATGTATCAGTCGAATATAATCTATAGAGTATAGATATTCAAAAAATTTATTTAAAAATATAAAAATATATATATATATTTATATACTGATATCATATATATATATATATATTATATATATATAATATATATATAAAAATATAGATATTATATATATATATATATATATATATATATATATGATATTATATTCACGAACAAAATTTGAAGCTACCTTGATAATGTAGTAGTCAGTAGTCTGTCAGTTAGTAGTAGTTGTAGAGTAGTAGTAGTAGTTTAGAATAGTAAGTAGTAAGTTTAGTAGTAGTTTAGTAGCTGTTATTTATTGCTTAGAAAATGAAGAAAGTAAAAACAATATAATCTTATTATTAGAAAATTGGTAAAATATTTTAAAAACATTTTTTTATTTTAACTTTCAATTAAATGTTAATCAATCAATAATAATAAAAATAATAATAATAATAATAATAATAATAATAATAATAATAAAATATTATTATTATATATATTATTATATAATTGATAATTATTATATAATTAGATTATTAATTATTATTTATTAATTATCTTTATAATTATTTTTTTTTGCATGATGATTTTTCTTAAATTTTTTGCATAATGATTTTTTTTACATAATGAATTTTTTTTTCACAACTTTTTAAAAGACGTGACTTACTCATGGTAATGGGATTCATCATTAACATAGACATAAAAAATATTTAAAATTAATTAAGTGATCCTTTGTGTTAACTGTAGTGTCGGGGTCCTTGTATTACGTTGTTGAAAGACAATTGAGTAGGTGAAGGTAGACAAGATTATGGTAAAGAGCTTTTTTAAGATTATTTTGGAAACAAAAACTTACTTAATCTCAAAAGAAAGCATAGTTAGTCAATTATAAGAATATTTATAGCTACATGGAGACTATATCATGTGTTCTTGAAAGAAAGTGTGTATATCAAGGAATATTATACCTAAATGTAAATAACTTGGCAGGTGATGTAACTGTGGCAGAAGATGTAAATTGGCAGAAGATTTAACTTGACAGAGGATTTAACTTGACAGAGGATGTAACTTGGCAGAGGATGTAACTTGGCAGAGGAAGTAAATTGGCAGAGGATGTAACTTGGCAGAGGATTTAACTTGGACAGAGGATGTAACTTGGCAGAGGATTAACTGAGAGAGGATGTAACCTGGCAGAGGATTTAACGTTGACAGAGGATGACTGTAAACTTGGACAGATTAGGAAGTAAATGGACAGATGGAGAGTAACTTGCAGAGAGAAAATATTCAACTTGACAGAGGATAGTGAAACTATGCAGAAGGATTAATACCTGACAGAGAATGATAACCTGGACAAACGAAGGATGTTGAACTTGAACAGGAGGATAATGTTAATTGCAGAAGTCAAGTAATTGGACAGGAGGATGTATATTAAGTTGAGCCGAAGAATATTAAAATTTGACACTGAATTAAGTGAAACTATGGCGAAAATAATATAAAGATAAAGGATGTTCAATTATACAATTACATCTTATTGTTCTTACGTATTCGTTGTAAATGGATAAGGTATCTTTTGATGTTAAATCTGCATATTATAAGAATAAGCTTGATTGGTTATTTGTAAATATAGAATATATAAAAAGATTCACTCCTCAGGCATAGCAACAAAATATATAAACAAAAAGAAGAAGAAAAAGGGAACTTCTCCAGAGTAAATTGTCAAACCTGATCCGAAAACTGTAAGGATTGCGAACCCGCGATCGACTATGTCAATGACGCGAATCCGTCGCTCTACCGTTTTTTATTACTATAAAAATAATTTGAATTTGAAACCATATACGTATAATACTTCATGGGCATCAAAAGGGACGAGAAACGTATCCCATCGTCAAAGCTCATTATCTAGCTCATTGTATTTTTCCTTTACACATTGAATTGCGTCATTTATTTTTTATCGAATGACACAGCAGTATTATCATTACGTACGAAAAGGAACCATATACATAATTAAGTATTTTTTATTTGATTAATTATTATTAAATTTAATTATTATTATGTATTTATCATATCATTTTCATTAATAGTTATTATTATCATTACATCTATTAATTTATTATTTATAGTTATCTAGTTCATTATTCAAATTTATATTTCATTATACTTATGTATTATTATATGTATTATATTACTATTATACTTATGTATTATTATAATATCATTTAATCTTTGATAGAATTTATTATACTATTATAATATTATTACTTTTTTATTATTGACAACATTGATCATTATTATTGTAATTATTATATTGTTACTTCACTTCAGTTTATTCTTTTGTAATGATAATATTATTTGAATATATTAATAAATGTTAGTTGTAATTATATGAATCACCGACGTGTGAAATAGTATTAATAATATCATGCTATTATTACTTTTATTTGTTGCTAATCATGATTATAATTGAAAGTTCTAATTAGAGGTCATTTAAAGGTCGTGATTATTGAACCACCATCTCATTCACTATATTCATTTATCTTAATTCATTCCATTATTTCATTATTATTCTAGTTAATTATTCTCGATCTTATAGTCTCTCATGGTATTATTCAATCTTTTATTTTCTCTTCGATTTATGCGGTATTATTATATATAATATTTATTAATTATTAAGATTATTATTCATTATCATATTCATTGATTAATTATTTATTCTATTATACCTATATGGTATCTCTCAGATCGAAATTGGTTATTATTGAAACCTGGAGAGATATTCTCATCTACAGTTTTCGAATCTGACAATGGAGGCTTATTTTTCTCGAAATATAATTGATACATTTTGTAATCAAACACTTAATTATTAATTGATTAAATTTTTATTTGATTTAAATGTTATTTGCCCCGAAGTTATTTAGTATTATTAATATTATGAATTATTTGAATTTATTAATTATGATTATTATTAATATATTTATTATTAATATAATTTTATATATTATATATTTTTATTTAGTTATTTATGTATTATTTATTACGTTCAAATTTTTTTTTCAATTATTATTTGATATAAAATACATTTCTCAATAATATTAGTAATATTATTATTATGAAATGATTATGCAATTATATATTATTATATAATATTATTATTATTAATTATTAATTAGTATATATAATAGTTATTTTCTTTGTGTGATTATATTATTATTATTATTGAATGATGATTATTTAATTATTATTATTATTATTATTATTATATATTATTATTATATCTAATTAGTAAGTATATTTGATCTAATTTATTATAGTATGATCATTATTATATTATTATTTAATATTAATTATTATTATTATTGATTAATTGATATTATATTGAATGAATTATATTAATTATTATTATTATTATTATTTAATTTTTATTATTTATATTATTATTAATATATGTATTATTTAGTTATTCTAATTATTATGTATATTTTATTATTATTTAATATTTATTATCTTATTATTATTACTATTATGTATATTATTTATTTATTAATTATTTTTTACTATTATTATGTATATTTTATAATTTTATAGGTTTAATTGATATTCGAGAAACTGTATTCTCAAATTCAAAGTAATACTTTTTAAAAATTACGTATGCAAGTTTGGGTTTTATATATACCGTATTTTTTTATATTATTATTTTATTATTAATTATTTATTATTAATTTATTATAATTAATGATATAATTAAATCTATTATAAGTAATATTTATCATATAAGAATTTAAATTAAAAAAATTAGAGTATTATATATTACTATTTTATTATTATTATTTAGCAAAACTAAAATTAATTAATTGAGAAATGTCATTATTATTATTATTATTATTAGTTAACTTATATTATTATTATTATTATTATTATTATTATTAAGTATTTATTATATTTTATTATATATATGATAATTTTTTTAGCACAAACTAAAATAATAATCTCAAAATTCATTAATATTGGAACCACCATTATTAAACATATGGCTATCATATATGCTATAGGTATTTTTAAGTGCCAGTTTACCTACTCGAGCTAGTGATTGGAATACCGATTATACTTATGCTAGTGACATCTACGTTTGTATGTAACACTTTCCAGCTCCAGTGTATTGGCAAAATTAGAAGTTTTAAAATTATTTAAATATATGATTTATAATCATATAAAGAATTGAGTTGGTTAAGTACAAGAGTAGTAAGTAATATCATCGTTCTCCTGCGATGGAAATGATATAGTTAATACTTAGATATGATATATCGCCATCTATGTTTTTGTTAAGTTTCCATTCCACTTTATTGTTGGTAAATACCATTTTACAATTCATTTATTATTTTCCACTGAACGTAGAGATATAGTTATTTAATGCATATGTATGTGAGTTTATTAATAGTACTCGTGCTTTTAGAAAGTGTGAAGCATTGTACCCATGTCAGGAGATGTGATTCACATCATGTTCTCTATCTTCGAGTACCTCCCCGCGTTGTGAGACTATATAATAGTTTTAATTAATCATGTGCAATTGATTACTCACTAAAATACATTGTAAGATTGTGCATTTGTCATTTATAGTTTATTATATCATGTGTGCTAATGCGAAGTATTACAAAAGAGAGAGTTCTATTACTACTGGTTTACTGGTTTAGCCATGGCTCGGTAAACCTTAGTAGTGAATTTGAGGTAATGTGTTTTAGTAAGATTTTAGTCTCTTCCGTTGTAATTAATTTTTAGTTTTAAATAAGTTTAGTCATGCGAAATATAAAGTTTTTATAATTTAAAAATATTAGCAGTTTGATTTATGTATATTTAAAGGATTTTCCTTTTTTGAGTGTGATTTATATTTATATTTATATGAAATACAATATTATAATGGCATTCATGCAGGACTTATTTTTTGATCTTTACACATTGAAATAAATTATTCAAGAGTAAGTTTATGTTATATTAGTATGATTTTTAAACTTCACTTTAATAAACCGCATGCTTTTATGCTCCTTTTAAAACTCGCTTTAATTATATAAAAGGATAATATTAAAAAATTATCATAAAGTATGTAAGGAGGTATTAGTCACACTTTCTGATATCTGATTTTTATTGTATTTCTAATGAATATTTATAATAGAAAAGATATATGTAATTATATAATTGTTTTTTCTTTATGTATTAATGTAGGGTCAGCTTTAATGTTCGAGCATGTATTAATATATCATGTAAAGCTCGTTTGTAATCAATATTTTATGAGTAAGGTATTTTAATCATTATTTTTAAAATATTGTTTCTTTCCATTATTTTGCGGGCTGTACCCAATTTTTTTTTGATGTTCTATTTGCAGTTTTTTTTAAATATAATTCTTTTTTATGTTGTGGGCGTGTAGTGAGGTATAGTAGTTTTTTTCGAATCCTGTTTTAAGGTTTAATATTTATCTCGACCACATGTAGCAACACAAAGTATCGAAAATTTGTGCTTCTAAGTAACGGGAGTATACGAATTGTCGAGTTGTGCGGTCGCGTTGCAATTAACGAACTTGGTCCACTAGTGGGGGCGTGAAATCCGCATCCTCGGCTCGACACAGTCGATCAGTCGAATTTTGACAGAGAGCAATCTTTCATGCCCACCAAGATTTACAGAATAGTTTCTTGCCTTTTCACCCTAAAACATTATTTCGGAATTGCCTTGGAAAGTAACCACCATTTATTTGTTAAATGCGAATGCATAAGCTGGAGCTTTACAAATTCATTTAACAAAGAGAATCTTGCCATCTACTTCAATTATATAACTAATATATCCAATTACTTATATATAATTTTTTCCATTGTACCCAATTTCTCCGAATTATACTAAATTGTGATACTGGACATCGCCCGAGTACTTTCTTAAGTCTCATGTTGTACCTTATAATTGAACATTAACAATCCCTCTCACGTTAAAAGACACATTCTAAGTAAAAACACTCATGATCTACTACTACGTATCATGTAAGAGTATCTATGTTGCTTAACTACTATTATTTTGTTTATCTGTTTACATGAAGACCTTAAAGCTGTATTTAACTCCAATATAAATATGAAACTAATTCGTATCTTTTTTTGCTAGTGAATAATGCTTCTTGTTGAATAATTAACTTACTCACTTTACTCATAGCAGACTGTTATAACTTCTTATACTCATCAAAATGCCGAGGCTATTCTTACGTTGATGAGCAGATGACATATTTTAATATTTCACAAACAGTAATAGAAAATGATTGGTTTAGTTCCTCTCATACTGATACTAGAGGGAAGGAGGCTACACTTTAAATATATAGTAATAAAGTAGCTTCACAAGATTAGTTACTATTATTGAAATATGTCAGTGATAATATAAGTCAGTAATAGATTTAATGATGGAGGGTGGATAATGACGCTTATTAACTATCAACTGTAGGAACACATACTCATACATCACACACTACGTATCAAGACACACACTACACATACACACTCAAGCATACACTAATTCATCCACACACACACCACATCAACATCCACCATCAGCAACACACGCACGATCGTGCACTCCAATCGAATCCAATTTCTTCTTGAAATTCGAGACATCCTTAATTATACTCATTCAACCGCCTACCTGTCTTCCGTGTCACCAATATTACTCCTTTTTCCCTCTCTACTCTAATTGCCAACTCTGACTACAATTCCAGTGTGTAGCTTCTTAATTATGATATTTAATCACTTATCTTCATCTCGATGCCCAGATCTTCTCGCCCCTCAATATGCTCCTATCAGGTCTTATACTATCCTATCTCATTAGCCGCACACCTGTCTCTCAAGAGGTCTTTTAGATTCACAGGTGACACCGATAAAGAGAAAGATTGGGTCTTACGATACTATCTTGCTCGTTCGCAGGTGAAACTCTACTTCGCAGAGGTAGACTGTATCTATAGTTTCCCTGCAGCTCTACTACCGACGCCAGTTGTCGAGACTCTCTCCTCTGATTAGCTAGTCTCAAGTCGAAGACGTACGCACAAATATTTGGTTATTTGGTTTGCAGTAGTCTCCACAGTATAATAACTCTAGTCCAGGGCTTGATGGGACTGCAGTAAACGAACCTCACAATATTATTAATTTTTAATGTGTAGTTATTCTCATTTTCTAAATGATTGTTCTTTCTGTCGATGGATATCTATTATTGCTTTTTTTGTTGTATTAGATTGCAGTTCACAAGTTTATTCTAACTGTTCAACTAAGTCTTTGTGTTCTCTGAATTAATTTATCGAATTTACAAGATTTCAGTAGCAGATCTACATTCAAGCGTCGTTGTTCCTTATGTTCTCTTTTGTGGGTCATAGACCCCAGAAAAAACATCTCGATTATTTCCGCTATCAATGGAGAAAGATAGTTGCGTCCTTTCGTGTTCTCTTATCCACTCTCGTTGAACAATCTGGAAGGTGTTCCAGCCTTGGCATGAATGTTGCTCTTTGTCGCAAGAATCATATCCTTATGCCCTAGAGATACTCTGATAGCCCCGCCATGGTCTGGTGATCACTAACGAAAGCTCGCTGAACCTCACCCAATATTTTTGCTTGTCGCAACCTTTCAAAAAATGCATTCATTTTGAAGCAGGGCTTATCTTATTAAGTACAAACTACAGGGAAAACCTCCTCTGTCCAATCTAGCCTATAAATGTATATCATCTAATTATCATATTAATACTTTACTCATTAAAATCATGCCTTATTCCGTCTCTACTTCATATTACGTTTCTGATGCTTTCTGTGACTATATATACCTATTCATTAATATATCTAAATAAAGAGTTCATATTATAATACTATCTCCATATTCTTTCGTCCTTTTATATTTCGATCTATTTATTATTTATTCACACTTAGATGTATCTTAGGCATATCTTACAACTACCTCCCTCCTCTTAATCTCTCTATTATAGAAGTTTTTCATGTTCCATGTCTTCAACTTTTCAGAATGTTCAATGATCAAGGTGCTGGATCCTGACAGAATTATTATGAATACTATACCGTCAGGATATAGGTTACTAATGGCGACGCGGACGTATATTCAATGCTACCTCCTACTAGTGTTTATTGATACGTAAGAGTATATGTATTAATTAACTATACTATCATATAGTTGTAGCTGGTTCTATCGCATATGTTCCTCAGTTACAAATATATTGTATCATTAATACATATTCTTATTATTGCTTACAAGAACTGAATACTTTATTACGTCAGTGATGTAGCAGGGACGGTGCATCTGTTTAGACCAGTATTACTTCGGATAACAAAGGGTGGTGGCCGTCCTCTAAGCAATTCTTCTATACATCTCAGTCCTCTCACCTCTCTCCTCTGTATCTGTTTACAACTACATGGATAATTGCCAATTTAGCTAAGATCTCATTCATTGGGGAATCAAACTGAAACCTCATTCCCTCTTTTCGATCTAGTGCTAGTAATGGGCATTCGACGCCTCGAGATCAAACAATGAAGGTGAGTTACAATGACTAAGCAGAAATATTGGTGTTGACAATACTTCCTTCTACACATTCTACCCACTGATATATTACGTAAATCCTTCCTGCCCGTATACAGAACCAATAGATAGGATCTCTCGATGTGATGGGCGCACGGGTCACGTATGCAATCTACCAGGTAGGGTTCAACCGCGGCCACCATTACTAATAGGTCCAAAGCGTTTTCCTATCAATCCTCTTGATAATGCGCTTCCGCGGCGCGCGCCGGATCTAATCTCTTATGGCTCAATTGTTGCGGTTGTGGTTTTCCTCTCTTTCTATGTCTCTTGCTTTTCTTGGTGCCCCGAAAATGCGCCTTTGTCTACGTTTTCTCTGTGCAGATTAAAACCCAGAAAAGACCCCAATCTCCTTTCTTCGTACCGACCTATATCAATCCTTTCCTGTTAATTGTAGTGGGTTTCTCAGAGTTTTGGCTCGTATCTCACAACAATTTTTCTTACTCTTAAAGGATCTTTGCGTCAGTTGTGCTGTACTTGAGTAACCACTGTTCCTATCTTCATGTCGATGACTCCCGACTCATCCGATCTCTTACACTCATTTTTCTCAAACTCTGTTCCCTCTTTTCCAACTGGAGTTGGGGCATATCTCAGACATCAGGGATCATTCTGCCGATTCTATGTTCTTAGCCGATCGGGATGGGATTTTCCCGGTAGGGGTCACACCAACCATTGTTAAATTTTACTCCTTAAAAACGTCAAACATCCTTTACATCTCTCTCTACTCTGCTTCTCGTCTCTCTCTCTCTCTCTCTCTCTCTCCTCTCTCTCTTATCTAGTGGACTAGCGCCTTTCCTCTTCGTCTCTCTCTCTGACCGTTACACTTCTATTTATTACCACACTCTCTATAGGTAAACTTTCCTCTATATCATTCCTACGTCTCTCTCTTCTGCTCTCTCTCACTCTCTCTCTCTCCTCTTCTCTCTCTCTCTCTCTGAGTGGACGAACATTACCGTCATTAGGGATAAGCTCAGGCACCCAGGATGCTCGGGAAAAAAAAAGCGTTTTGGACGCCAGAGTCTTGAACTACCCGTGGTACTCGGACAGGTTTGCCCCGCGGGCATCACCGATCCCTAGATTAGTATGTACTGGAATATTTTGTGATCACCTTTTGTTGATTTAATTTAATGTAGTTATATGTAACTTATTTTGAATAATGGAAATCTGCAAATAAGTTCCTTATTTGTACTTTGTAATCATGTAAATTCAATATTAAATATTTTTTCAAATTATCCTCCAACAACATCAAATTCCCCGTCCACAAAGAATAATATATAATGAAAACTTCCATATTTGTAAGTATATGTTCACTGAATATCTTTGCTTTGGATATTCGTGGCCTCGCAATCTTTCAGAATTGCTTCCGGTATCGCAACGTTTGAAATTCTACGTTCGGGACCGCATGCCAGCGGCATGATTAGTCGACTCCGATGTCACCTATATAGGGTCCAGTGAACGTAGCTTTCTTCAACTCGCTTTCACCCAATACCCTTCTGCGTTGTTAGAATTTCTGACAACATTTTTTCTTATGCACCATTCCGCTTTAGGTCCAGAGGCCTCTGTTCACGCTGATTGTCCCATGCTACTCTTATACTGCTTTGTCCTTTTGATATACCGCAGTTAATAACCAAACCTCATCTTATCTTCCTTTTCAGGCACTTCTCCGGTCTTTTTACTTGGTTTGAATGCTCAATCCATACTATTTCTTCCTTCAAATGGCTTATTCAGACCCAATCACGTTCGAACGTCTGATTGTAGCGAGTTCCCAGCTACAACTCGCCATGAGAATATTAATGCGACGACGCACGTGTTAACCAAAATACGCAGAAAAACGCGTGTCATAACCTCAGTATACTCAATTAACAACGCCATGTCTCACCTTGGAAGCAGCAATGCAGACATACTCGCATCGCAGAATCTCCGCATTTACATTGATGGTAGGTTTTTAGAAACATGATATAATATAGTGGAAAAATGGATTAAAGATCTAGAAAATCCCATTACGAAAGGTCATTACAATTTGAGCTATTTAATATTAACTATGGAGATGCATGCGTAATCAACACGGAAAGGGATGTTTGATAGTGCTTTATTCATGGTACTTCATTTTATTCGACTCTATCTGATAAAACTTACTAATTACTTTACCCTACCCACTACACACAGGTTGGCTGCCCTAGGAAATGCAACATTGCATAACATTTAGTCCACCTTTTTCTGCTAATCGGAACTCAAATTATTTATTCTATCTATACATCATACATAGCTAACAGTAATCAAACAATTTGAAATCAGAATTGTATCACACCCTTTGCGACCTCACTATATACTCCTA
>JABUQX010139125.1:0-16028 GCA_015478945.1 Trachelipus rathkii | reverse complement strand
TTATATAGATTTCTGCTTGACCCATATTACTGACTTATATATATTTATATACATTATATAATTATATATTATTATAGTAAATATATATATATTATTATTATATATATTATTATTATATATATGTTGTTTTATATATATATATATATATATATATATATATATACGTAATTTGTCTGATAATTAGCGTGTCTATATGGACTAGTTTATATTCAAATAGACATAATCGTTGTAACATTCAAGTAATTTACGGACAATAAGATCTTGTCGTTTATTTAATATATATATATATATATATATATATATATATATATATATATATATATATATATATATATATATATATATATATATATATATTTACAGTTGTCACCACCACTCACGGGCAGAGCCCTATTCAAGGAGGGGGTGTTGCACGCCTCATAAGTCAACAACTAAAGCAAATTACGCAGATGAGCACAGACGCAGGCTTTGAAGTGGGGGAGATTAAATTCAGCAGGAAACACAGAAGATGGAAGAGAATTCCACAGAACAGATGTGGCAGGAAAGAAGGAAGCACCGCAGCGAACTAGCCTGGAGTTACCTACATCAACACAAACTCATGTGCAGACACAGCACCCCTAGTTCTACGAGGGCGACGTAAAGGTGGAGGTACGCGAGTGATAAGCTCCCTCGAGCACCTGCCGCTGCGGTACCTATAGAAAAGAGATAAAGCACCAACATCGCGCCGCAAAGATAGAGGGTCAAGTGAACTGGAAAGTACAGAACAGTTTATAAGCCTTTTGGCCTTTGACTCGACCCTATCCAAAAGCCGGGTGAAACCAGAGCCCCCCCAGATATGAGAGCAGTACTCCATACAAGGGCGGATGAGGCCCTTGTATAGCTGGAGCAACTGAGAAGAGGAAAAAAAGTCTCGCAGTCTAAACAGAACTCCCAGTTTCTTTGAGGCCGCCCTAGCAACCGTTGTGATGTGAGGTTTCCAAGACATTTTTTGTTTATGTTAAGGCCAAGGATGTTTATATTGTCAACAGGAGAGACGAGAGAACCGTCGAAAGAGATAGGAAAGTTAGAAGGTGTCTTAGAGAGGGAGATTTGTAGAAGTTGAGTTTTTAAAGAATTGAATTTCACAAGGTTGAGACGACCCCACCCGGAAATTCTATCCAGATCAGCGAGAATAGAATCGGAAAGATTAAGATGAGAGGCAATTCTAGAAGTAAAAGAGGGAGCAGAATTGAAATGAGTTGAAGAATGAAGGGTCGAGTCATCGGCATATGGAGTGAATAGAGTTAGATGTGCAGGTGAGAAGATCATTAATGAAAAGTAGGAATAAAGTAGGAGATAAGACAGAACCCTAAGGAACACCACTATTGACAGAAAAGGAAGAAGAAGTCGCCCCATCAACAACAGCCGATATTGAGCGATTTGAAAGAAAACTAGACATAAGTAAGCAAAGAGAAGGAGGAAACCCAAAGGAGGGAGCTTGGAGAGCAGTGACGCGTGCCATACCCGGTCAAATGCTTTGGATATGTCAAGCGCCACCACGCAAGTCTCCCTGTAGTTCCTAAGGGCGGAAAACCATAAATCAGTAAGATAGGAAAGTATATCGCCAGTAGACCTCGAGCGCCGAAAGCCGTACTGGCGATCGGAAAGAAGTGAATGAGATTCCAGATGATCTAAGAAATGAGAGTTGAGAAGAGTTTCAAAGATCTTAGATAGAATACAAGTAAGAGCTATAGGGCGATAGTTAGAAGGATCAGAGCGGCTTCCTTTTTTCGGAATAGGTTGGACATGTGCGTGCTTCCAACACTGAGGGAAAGTGTTATATTGAGACATAGAGAATATAGTTGAACGAGGGGGGGGGGGATAGCACGGAAGCACACTCCTTCAAAACTCGGGGAGGAATGCCATCCGGGCCACCCGCCTTCCTAACGTTCGTAGATTTCAGGAGCCCATGCACCCGATCAAATGTAATCACAGGCAAAGGCATAGGACACCTGAGAGGAGAAGGAGGAGGATGAGGAATGCCAGAATCGTCCAGGGTTGAGTTAGAGGAAAATAGGAGGCCGAAGAGATTGGCCTTTTCAGTTGGAGAATTAGCAACAGTACCATCAGATCGAATAAGAGGAGGAAAGACAGATTTACAGAAGTTGTTAGAGATGTTTTTGGCAAGAGGCCAGAAAGATTTGTCAGTAGGAGAACCAAGGAGGTTAGCGCACTTTCGTTTGATGAAAGCCCGCTTTGCTCGTCGAAGAGTATCCCTGCAACGATTTCTAGCTGAATGAAAATTAGCAAGAGTGATAGGAGAACGAGAATTTTTCCACCCCGATACGCACTGTCTCTAGCCTGAATGGCCAGAGAACAAGCACGATCGAACCATGGATTATGAGGAGAGAAAGATTTAGTCGAAGAAGGAATATATATAATATATATATATATATATATATATATATATATATATATATATATATATATATATATATATATATATATATATATATATATATATATATATATATATATATATATATATATATATATATATATATATATATATATAATAAACATTGAATCAAATAACTTTTACTACAAAAAAAAAAAAAAATCTATATATATATATATATATATATATATATATATATATATATATATATATATATATATATATATATATTATATATATTATATATATATATATATATATAATAAACTTAATTAAAGGACTTACCTTAATTAATTATACATAAAAGGAATGGTAACTTTCTTGCCTGTGGCAACGTCAAAATGTAAGTAAAAGATGACAAAGGCAACAATATAAACAATTTTATAGGCTAAATTCACACAAACACAATCTCCGCTATTCGATTTGAGCACGAACAGTCACCTTTTTTAATGGATTGAAAAATAGCATTATTTAATAGCGATGATTCTTACACTTTTTGTTTCAATTTTACATAATCTTTTATATTTATTATGTAATATTTTCATTCATTTGACCAATTTTCGCAAAAAAATAAGAGAATATTATCGTAACATTATGAAATTTGCAGAAGATCGATCGTTTCTATAATGTTAACTCGTGCTAAGCACGAGTAGCACGAGTATAGGAGTCGCCTCTGATATATATATATATATATATATATATATATATATATATATATATATATATATATATATATATATAAAAAGTTATTTTTTTTATTTAAATATATATATATATATATATATATATATATATATATATATATATATATATATATATATATATATATATATATATATATATGTAGGCAGGGGGGTAGCACTTGCCCCCTAAATCTTGGCGAAATAAAAAAATGAACCTTATATGTTTGCCAGACGACGTTTTTAAGGGTTTATTAGTAGAAAAACTGAAAAAAATACATCAATCGATAGATAATGAAGTAGTAATTACTAATTACTAACGTATTATAAATATGTTTTCGTTTTCATATTGGCTTGAAGTCAACTAGCTGTGTGCTTTTATACAGCTAGCTTCTTCTGACAGTATTCTCCGCTAGAACTCTCAGTATGTCGATAGCATTTGGTGGCTGCCAAAGCTGATAAATCAGTCACGGAAGGTATATATATATATATATATAATTGAAGAAGGTATCAATATAGAGTATATATATATATATATATATATATATATATATATATATATATATATATATATATATATATATATAGTGCAAAAACATCCAACTCCGCGTCCCCGTCGTGCACCCCGGGCAACGAGGACACCAGAGGTGTCCTCGGCTAAAGGAGATAGGGCTAGGGAAGGATAGGCCTAGCAAGCCACTTCCCGAAATAAACTGCTTGCAGAACTCAAGCGCGAGCCTCGGAAGCCGGACAGAACTTTAGACGACGACTTCGGCGAGATTTACGGAATAGGAATCAGGAAAACACTTTTAAGAATTATAGGTGTGCCACGATAAATGTGGGTACCTATGGAGATAAAGAGGAGGAGATAATAGATATCATGAAGGAGAGGAAGATAGATATGTTGGGGATGGCGGAGATGAGAGTGAGGGGGTGTGAGGAGGGTAAAGAAATGGGAGAAGGATTTGTTCTGATGTATAGTGGGGTGAGAGAAGGAATAAGAAAGCATGGTGTCGGAATTATAGTGGGACCAAGACTGTCACCATGTATACAGAGAGTAAAAATTATAAATGAGAGGTTGATGATGTGCGTATTGAAGATAGGCCGGATAAAATATAGAATATACCAGATATATGCACCACAACAGGGGCACTCAGGGGAGGAAAAAACTAGATTTATGGAATTGATGGAGGAAGAGGTGGGGGTGGAGGAGGAGGGGGAGAGGTGCTTGTTGATGGGAGATTTCAACGCTAGAGTAGGAAAGAGAAGAGAGATGGAGAGAGTATTGGGACCATTTGGAGAGGATACAAGAAACATGGAGGGAGAGGCGTTGATTGATTTTTGTGTGAGAAACGACCTAAAAATAATGAACACGTTTTTCAAGCACAGAGAGTCTCACATCTTTACGAGGTATAGATGGAATCAGGTAACGCAACAATTCGATCAAAAATCGGTGATAGACTACATGATAGTCTCCGATAAAAGGATGGTTAAGAATGTAAAGGTGATCCCGGGAGTGTCCTTAGATGCGGATCATAGACTGGTGGTGGCGGACATGAAGATAAGAGGGGAGGGAGGAGTAAATGAGCAGAAGAGGGCAGTGATCAGAGTGGAGAAGTTAGAAGAACAAGAAACGAGACGAAATTATGAACGGGAAATGCAGGAAACCCTAAGGAATGAAGAAGAAAACGAAGACTTGCAGGATGTCATTAAGGAAGTGGCAGAGAAAACTCTTGGTAAAAGATGGGTAGGAGGTACTAGGAAGAGACATACACCATGGTGGAACGAAGAAATGAAAAAAGCAATTAAAGAAAAAACAGGGAAAATGAGGAAGTGGCTGAAAAGAAGAACAGCGGCAGCAAGGGAGGAATATGTACAGGCAAGGAATGAGGCAGAGAGAATAAAGAGGAGGGCAAAAAAGATGGAGGCGGAGAGAATGGCAGGAGAAATAACGAGAGATGTGGGCGAAGGGAAGAAAAAGATATTTAAGATGGCGAAGGCGTATAGAAAACCAAAAACCGTAACTAGAAATATAAAAGATAGAAACGGAGAGATTCTTGTGAGACCGGAAGAAAGAAATGATAGATGGACCGAATACTATGAAGATCTGCTAAATGTAGAATACAGAGAACAAGAGGAAGAAGTTGCAGATCAGACGAGGGAGGAGGAAGAGGAGGAGGAAGGCGGAGAGATAACGGTAGAAGAATATGAGGAGGCTATAAAAAGGATGAAGAAGGGTAAAGCCCCAGGAGAGGATGGAGTGGCTGTGGAGTTGGTGGTGGAGGGAGGAGAGGAGCTGAGAGGGAGAATCATCAGTTTGATGAACAAGTGTTGGAGAGAGGGAAAGGTGCCGGAAAGGTGGGGCAAAGCAATAATAATACCGATATATAAAGGTAAAGGAGATGCAGGAAGCTGTAATAATTATAGAGGCATTTCACTGATGGACCATCTGGCGAAAATATACGAAAGAATATTGGAGAGGAGGCTGAGAGAGAAGGTAGAGCCGAGACTCGGAGAAGAACAGTACGGGTATAGAAGAGGAAGAGGAACGACGGACCTCTTATTCACACTAAGAATGGTTTCGGTGAAGATGCTGGAATATGGCAAGAGATTCTTTGTAGCGTTCATCGACCTGCAAAAGGCATTTGATTCGGTGCCAAGGAAAAAGCTCTGGAGAGCTATGGAGAGGAATTATGGAGTGAGGGGTAGATTAAAGAAGGTAATAGAAAGTATGTATGAGAAATGCAGTTGTAATGTTAGAACTGAGTGCGAGAACGATAGATGGTTTGAGGTGAAAACAGGAGTGAAGCAGGGGAGTGTTTTATCTCCACTGCTGTTTATATTATATTTAGACGTGGTGATAAGGAAAGTGAGGGAGAGACTGGGAGAATTTGAAGGGGACATAATGGCATATGCGGACGATCTGGCATGTTGGAGCGAGAGAGAGGAGACGATTCGAGAGGTGGTGGAGTTGTTTACGGAGGAGTTGGAGGAAGCAGGGATGAGGATGAACGTACAGAAGACAGAGATATTAACAATAACCGGAGGAAATGAGGAGGGGATGAGGATGGTGGTGAGAGGGGAGGAGGTGAAGGCGGTAAATACCTGCAATTATCTCGGAGGATGTTTTAACAGAAGGGGAGGAAGTGGAGGAGAGATTACGCGACGAATGGAAAAGTATGGATTAGTTATGAAAGCGGTATACCCCATGATGAAAGATAAAAACATCGGAATAGAGGTTAAAAAAGTGATTTTTAACAGTATACTGACTCCGACGCTGCTGTACGGAGCGGAAACATGGACAACAACGAGAAGAGAGGAGAGTAGAATACAAGCGGCGGAGATGAGGGTATTAAGAACTATGATTGGAAAGAGTAGGAGAGACAGAATAAGGAATGAAGTAATTAGAGAAGATATAGGGGTGAAGAAGATGATACTGAAGATGGATGTGGGGAGATTGAGATGGTGGGGACATCTGGAGAGGATGGAGCAGGACAGAATGCCGAAAAGAAGATGGGAATGGACACCAGAGGGCAGAAGACCAAGGGGAAGACCGAAGAAGAGATGGGCGGAATCGGTGGAGGACTCTCTGGAAAGATGTCAGCTACCAAAAATGAGAGTGCTAAAGAGAAGAGGAATAGTGCAGCAGAGGGATGTCTGGAGAAAGACGCTTGCGCGGCTGACAGGATGAAAAATCCTTCCTGGGAGAGGAAAAAGAAAAAGAAAGAAAGATATATATATATATATATATATATATATATATACATAAGATGAATTAATAAATTATTTTAATATTATATATATATATATATATATATATATGTTATGATAGTTAAAATATAAATATATATATATATATATATATCTCTCTGTATATATATATATATATATATATATATATATATATATATATCACACACTACTTGTCCCCCCTAAATGAAATCCTGCCTACACCCATATATATATATATATATATAAATATAGTATATATATATATATTTTAGTAAAAATTTTAATAAAGAAATATATATATATATATATATATATATATATATATATATATATATATATATATATATATATATATAGCATATATATATATATATATATATATATATATATATATATATATATATATATATATATATATATATATATATATATATATATATATATATATAGACGATTATGGAACTATTCCTCCTTATCCACCCATGCAAAGGAACATTTATGCATAATATTGTAATTTCTTTTAAAAGGTGTTATTTCTCCTCTCTATGAAATTAAGACTAAGAAGGCTTACCGTCCTGATTGCATTCCTCCTGGAGATGTAGTTCTCAAAACTTGTGCTTCCGAGATTGCACCCTTCCTTGGTAAACTCTCTCTCTCTCTCTCTCTCTCTCTCTCTCTCTCTCTCTCTCTCTCTCTCTCTGATTTCCTTTCCTGTTGTTCTGTAGCAGCTGTTGCAGACGGTCACCGTTAATCCTTTAAATCTATAAGTAGTGGTATTCCTCAGGACTCTGTTCTATCCCCTATCCCCAACTATCGAAATCGGCTATCTTGTCGTTACTTCAACACCTAATGACTTTTATGACGACGACCCCATCCTTCATTTTGATAGACGTCCCTCCCAACAACAATTAGCTCACAATAGGATATCGGTCATGGAGCGACTAACCTCTGTTCTTTCTTGAATTTCTAAACGGAGCATTAACAACAACATTAACAGCAGTAGTAGGGAGTCCATTTCGGACGAAAATGACCGCGACCTTTTTTGACCTTTTCTGACCGCGACCTTTTTTTGAGCTCGAATTTTTACCTGACCTTGACCTTTTTGGGCCTTCACCTTTTTGGGCCTTGACCTTTTTTCGGCCAACCCTTTGATCTTCCATGGGTCATTTTTGGCCCACGGTATTTTTTGAGAACCCTAATTTTTTGAGAACCCTAATTTTTTGAGAACCCCAATTTTTTGAGAACCCTAATTTTTTGAGAACCCTAATTTTTTGAGAACCCTAATTTTTTGAGAACCCTAATTTTTTGAGAACCCTAATTTTTTGAGAACCCTAATTTTTTGGCAACCCTAATTTTTTGGCAACCCTAATTTTTTCGGCAACCCTATTTTTTGGCAACCCTTCGAAGAAGGGTTGCGCCAAACTGTTGCGTCAGCAACCGTTGTACGTATTACCCCCTATTTTACGGCCCCCTATTTTTCGACCATGGGTCAATTTTTGCCCACGGTAAATTTTTGGGGCTTCATTTAGGGGCTAGCCCGTTTTTGATTGTCTTTTACCTTGTTTGGCCCAGATATTTCGCCTTGACCTTGCCATATACCATGGGTCCAATTTTGGCCCACGCCAAATTTTTTGGCCACTCGTGTCCCACCCGTCACATATTTCGTTCCTAACTTGAACGCTGTATGTATCTATCCTAACTTGAACACCTACACACACACAACACACACACACACAACACACACACACACACACACACTTACTTACACTTATACACACATTCACTATGACACTTATTCACTATAACACTTACATTTACCCATAGACACTTACATTTACACTTACACACACGGTTACAAACACACCGGACCACCCTTTGGTCGTCCAATGGGTCAATTTTTGACCCACGTTTTTTTTGTCCTTCCTTTAGGGGACTTATACCTTTTTTGATGTCTTATAACCTTGTTTGTCCTTCCCTTGCTCCAAAAGCTTTGACAGATACCGTGGGTCAATTTTGACCCCACGCTAACTTGATGGCTTTGATGTTTCCCAATCACCGTAAGAAGTATCTAGTGATGTTCTATTAGTGTTTTATGAGTATTAGATGAGTGCGCCAGGTGAGTGCCAGGTGAGTGCCAAGGAGTGCCAATGAGTGCCAATGAGTGCCAAGTGAGTGCCAATGAGTGCCAAGTGAGTGCCACATAGTGCCAAGTGAGTGCCACATAGTGCCAACTGAGTGCCACTTTTTTCAAGCCTTTTCTAGCCTCCCCTGAGCCTAGAATAGCCCTATTATGGGGTCTACCCCCAGGTAATAAGGTATGAGGAATCGATTGGTATTTACAAGTTGCTAGGAAGCTTCCTACTATGAGTTAGTATTTTTATAACACTATAAAGCACTTTACACTCTCCATAGACACTTACATTAAACCATATACACTTACACTCACCATAGACACTTGGATACACTTACACCTACACTCACACACTCGATATTTGATGCCTCAGGCATTAAGCCTCAGCAATGATGGGCCTCAGCATTAATGCCGCAGCATTGATGCCTTTCAGCATTAATGCCTCAGCATTGATTCCTCAGCATTAATGCCTCAGCATGATGCCTCAACTTCTGAAGGTTCGTGTGACATGACTCATCTTTGATGACGTCATCTTTGATACCATCTATATTGATGATTCATCTTTGATGAAATCACCTTTGATGGCTCATCTCTACCCACATCATAGAACAGAGTTAATATTAATGTCTTCCCCTAGTTCATAAGCTGCCCACCAGGGCGCAGTGTGCACCCTCCGCGCAAAGACAACCAACCCCGCACCCGCAGGGCCGATCCAGGCCGCGTCCACCGCCCGCCGCGCACCCGCCCGCCGCCCCCCGCCCGCGTTCCCGCCGCCGCGTGCGCCCGCAGGCGCAATATTTCCGCGTACCCGCCCGCCGCGTGCGCCCGCAGGCGCAATATTCCCGCGCGAATGAAAAATATATATACTATGAATCATTCATTTTTATTTCATACTTAACACATAGAATTTCTTTCAATATACTATGATTCATTCATTTTTTTTTCAAGCTTGAACATTTTTTTATTAAAAACATTTTTTGCTAACCTAAAACTGTAACTAACTGTATAAGAACATTAATATTTAAACACATATGATCAGGAGCCTTATTTTTTACTTAATACTTTTTTCTTAATACTTTTTAATTTATAAATTTTTAAAAATTGTGACTCTTGTAAGAAGAAAAAAATCCAGTGTCTGATATATAATTCATTTTTAACCTAATACAATTACTACCTATTCTCCTTAAAACATAACATACATTACCGCAAGCCAAGACAACCTCCGAACACCTATTGAGTGTTTAAGGACTTGCTAGGGATAGTATGGCTTTGTTTTACTGCTTTTACTGCTTTTACTGTTTTTACTGCTTAACTCACTGTTTTATTGCTTTAACTTCATATATTTATTAACATTACATACCTTAAGCAGTAAATCAGTAAAATCAATAGAGTGTTACCCTAAACACCAAGGGGGGATTTAGATCTTTTTGTTTTACTGCTTTACTGCTTTAACTCATGTGTTACTGCTTTAACTTCATGTTGTTTACTCTTTTACTCTTGGTTTACTTCTTTAACTCATATGTTTTACTGCTTTAACTCATTATATTTATTAACATTACATACCTTAAAGCAGTAAATCAGTAATCAATAGAGGTGTGACCTAACACAAAGGGGGATTAGTATGCTTTGTTTTACTGCTTTACTGCTTAACTTTCTGCTTTACTGCTTTAACTTTCTGCTTTACTGCTTTAACTTTCTGCTTTACTGTTTTAACCTCATTTTTACTACTTTAGCTCATATATTATAACATTATGTTTTTTATTTTATTGTTGTTTAATACTTTTATTTGATTTATTATTATTTATTATTTTCTATTATTATTTATTATTTTTATTAATTATTTTTTATATCGTAGTGTTATTTACTTCATGCTTATTTTTATAACACACAACACACAACACACACACACACACACACACACACACACTACACTTATACACACATCACTTATGGACACTTATACCACACATTCACATACACTTTACATTACCCATAGGACACTTACATACACTTACACTCACACCCAGATTTACTTACACACGCAGATTTACTTACACTCACACAGATTTACTTACACTCACACACAGATTTACTTACACTCACACAGATTTACTTACACTCAACACACAGAGATTTACTTACACTCACATAGATTTACTACACTCACACACAGATTTACTTAACACACGCAGATTTACTTACACTACACAGATTTACTTACACTCACCACAGATTTACTTACACTCACACAGATTTACTCACTCACACACAGATTTACTTACACACACACACAGATTTACTTACACTCACACACAGATTACTTACAACACCCACACTCACTTACACATATAACGTATAATTATTTAAACATTTTATGTTTTAATTAAACACGACATTTATATTAATCATTCAATATAACTAAAATTATTTCAAAACTTCTAAACTTTTATAATAAATCAATCATTATCTTTGAACAAAGAATTTATTATAACTGTTAATACTTTTGTTTATAAATTTTATAAATATCAAGTTTTAAAATACCTTTTACTAAAATTTTTTTGTGAAATTTTATTAAAAACATATATATTTTACGTACCTTAAAGCCAATAATCAGTAAATCAGCAAGGTTAGCCCCTAGCACCCCTCTACACCCCTCTAAACCAAGCTATGCCACGTTTTGTTTTATTGACTTACTGCTTTACATCATCTTTACCCATGTAATAAGTATAAAAAATAACAAAATAAGTTCTTCTCTGCTAACATACCATGATTTTATTAAAATCTTTCTAAGTTCTTATTTAAAAATAACCAATTATTCACTTACATTTATATTATTTGCTCGGTGTTAACTAAAAATATTTCAAAGTTTTTTTAAATAATTCGGATCTTCTTTATTATTATTATTATCTATGTACACTGACAATCCATCACGAGAAAACACAACAACCCGCACTCCCTTACAGATACGAAACTGACTGACCTCTCTCTTTGTAAAATGTGTTGAAATAACTATCTTAGGTCTAAATTTGAGGATAATCCTTTTTGTACCCCGGGGCCGATTTAGGCCTAATTCCGCGGTCAAAATATATTTCAAACTGACCCTTTTCTGTAAAATGTGGTGCATTAACTACGTTAGCTAAATTTAGGTATAAATTTAGGATAAACCTTTTTGTATCCAGGGCTTTTAAGCCTAATACTAGGTCAAAAGGTAATTCCAGTAATAGACAAGAATCGAGAATCATTGTATATATTATTTTTTATAAATATATTTCAAACTTAAACAGCTGGATCGGTAAGATCCTTAAGCAGGTAAGAAGGAAATGTTTACCTTTCTGTGAGTGACGGGAGTAATCTTTATCTCTATATGACCTCGTATGTTAATTGGCCGAGAATTATTTTATCGCTTTTAGGTATGAAAAACATAGTTTTTTCATATCCGAACCTTATCTAGTGATTGGGCATGAAAATTATATTGAGGATGCCGTGTCTTTAGACCCAAAACTCATTTTTAAAATCATACTCGTTTTGGCTCTTAAGCGGTGCACAAGTTCTCTAATTTGTATTAAAAGTGTTTTATTTTCACTAAGTGTATATCATGATTAGCCTAACATGTATACCTCAATACAAGACATTGTCCTGTGGGAAATCAAGATTCCAGGAAGTAGGGTTTCATTCTTATATAAAAGAAAACACGATGGATTTGAATTTTTCAAGTGTGCAACCCAATCACCCTGTTATAATACAAAGCGTATTTTCATGAGTCCAGATGAATTACTTTGTATATGTAATCACACTGAAGAGTGGCTTACAGAATACTTTAAACCAAGCTCAGCTTTAAACTGGACCGAAACAGTTATTAGCCTGTGTGAAGAAACCAGCGATAAGCAACTTACTCTAGCATTTTATAAACATCAAAACCTAATCAGTTTGGAAGTTAGATTATGGGAGAGAAATAATGAAACATCAGTATTTGAACCTACATCATTTGGATTCTACATTTCAGGCCTAGCGCAGATGAAATATATGTTAGAGGTACGTAAGCGCATGTTAATACACCTGAAGAAGACATATGTGTTATCTAATTACGTAACCGTAATTCATTACATGTTATACCAAGAATACTACGCATTTAAGAAAACCCTGATCGATGATCCTACGGATATCATCGATCGCTTTTTCTTAAATACGTACAGAAATTCATTTATCTACTTAGAAAACAATGGCAAGAAAGTATTTATGCAGGTGAACCAGAATGTAAATATACTATGATATCTGAGCGGGAACTTTTTACGTATGTGTTAACTGAAGGTATTACTGAGATACGTAACTATATCATCGATAATGATATAAATGATTGGCATATTTGCAAAGATTTAGAGAATTTTAATATAAAATAATCGTAAACATCATGTGTAAAATGTAAGTGGAAGTGTTATATATAATAATATTATATATAACACTTCCACTTACATTTTACACATTGTATAATATTAAAATCATTGTAAAATATATTTAACACTCTTGTATATATTTAATTTTAGCCTTATAATATAATATAATATATTATATTATATATATATATATATATATATATATATATATATATATATATATATATATATATATATTATATTATATATATATATATATATATAAACATATAAGGCTAAAATTAAATATATACAAGAGTGTTAAATATATTTACAATGATTTTATATATACAAGGTTCACATTAAATATAATACAGGAATATTATTATATATATAACACTTCCACTTACATTTTACACATGATGTTTACGATTATTTTATATTAAAATTCTCTAAATCTTTGCAAATATGCCAATCATTTATATCATTATCGATGATATAGTTTCGTGTCTCCGTAATACCTTCAGTTAACACATACGTAAAAAGTTCCCGCTCAGATATCATAGTATATTTACATTCTGGGTCACCTGCATAAATACTTTCTTGCCATTGTTTTCTAAGTAGATAAATGAATTTCTGTACGTCTATAGAACTTAGGAAGCGATCGATGATATCCGTAGGATCATCGATCAGGGTTTTCTTAAATGCGTAGTATTCTTGGTATAACATGTAATGAATTACGGTTACGTAATTAGATAACACATATGTCTTCTTCAGGTGTATTAACATGCGCTTACGTACCTCTAACATATATTTCATCTGCGCTAGGCCTGAAATGTAGAATCCAAATGATGTAGGTTCAAATACTGATGTTTCATTATTTCTCTCCCATAATCTAACTTCCAAACTGATTATTTTGATGTTTTTAAAATGCTAGAGTAAGTTGCTTATCGCTGGTGTTCTCACACATGCTAATTAACTGTTTCGTGTCCAGGTTTAAAGCCTGGAAGCATGAGTTTAAAAGCTATTTCTGTAAGCCACCTTCAGTGTGATTACATATACAAAGTAATCATCTGGACTCATTTGAAATACGCTTTGTTATATAACAGGGTGATTGGTGGCACACTCGGAAAAATTAAATTCACATCGCGGTTTTCTTTTATACTAAGAAGGAAACCCTACTCCTGGAGAACTTATTTTCCCCACTGGACAATGTCTTGTATTGAGGTATACATGTTTAAGGTGAATCATGATATAACACTTTTAGTGAAATAGAGCCACTTATACAAATCAGAGAACTTTGTTCACGCCTTAAGAGCCAAAACGGAGTATGATTTTAAAATGATGGGTCTAAAACACGCATTCCTCCAATATAATTTTCATCCAATCACAGATAAGGTTCAGGATATGAAAAAACGAGTTTGGGTCTAAAAGATAATAAAATAATTCTCGACCAATCACATACGAGGTTATATTAAGAGAAGGATTACTCCGTCCACTCACAAGAAAGGTAAAAATTTCCTTCTTACCTGCTTAAAAGGATTTCTTACCGTTCCCAGGCATGTTTCAGTTGAAATATATTTAAAAATAATAATAACATTGATTCTCGATTCTTGTCTATACTGGAATTACCTTTTGACCTGGTAATAGGCTTAAATCAGCCTGGGATCACAAAAAGGGTTTATCCTAAATTTATACCTAAATTTAGGCCTAACGTAGTTAATGCACCACATTTTACAGAAAAAGGTCAGGTTGAAATATATATTTTGACCGGGAATTAGGCCTAAATCGCCCGGGGACAAAAAAGATTATCCTAAATTTAGACCTAAAGTAATTATTTCAACACATTTTTCAGAGAGAGGTCAGGTCAGTTTCGTATCTGTAAGGAGTGCTGGTTGTTGTGTTTTCTCGTGATGGATTGTATGTCATAGATACATAATAATATATTAATAATAAAGAAGAAAATCGAATTATTTAAAAAACTTTGAAATATTTTTTAGTTAACATCGAGGCGAATAATATAAATGTAAGTATAATTGTTATTTTAAATAAGAACTTAGAAAGAGGTTTTAATAAAATACATGATTGTTAGCAGAGGAAGAACTTATTTTTGTATATTTTTTATACTTATTACATGGGTAAAGATGATGTAAAGCGTAAGTCATAGAACAAAACGTGCATAGCTTGGATGTAGAGGGGGTGCAGGGGCTAACTGTGATTTACTGATTTATTGCTTTTAAGGTACGTAAAATATATGTTTTTAATAAAATTTTCATAAAATTTTTAGTTTAAAAGGTTATTTTAAAACTTGTTAGTTATAAAATTTATAAACAAAAAGTATTAAAACAGTTAATAATAAATTCTTTGTTCAAAGAAAATGATTTTTAATATAGAAGTTTTAAGAAACTTTGAAATAATTTTAGTTATATTTGAATGAGTAATATAAATGTACGTGTTTAATTAAAACATAAAATGTTTTAATAAATTATACGTTATATGTGTAAGTGAGTGTGCGTGTGTGTAAGTAAATCTGTGTGTGAGTGTAAGTAAATCTGTGTGAGTGTAAGTAAATCTGTGTGTTAGTGTAAGTAAATCTGTGTGATTGTAAGTAAATCTGCGTGTGTGAGTGTAAGTAAATCTGTGTGCAGTTGTAAGTAAATCTGCGTGATCTCTTCCTC
>JABUQX010139124.1:42500-50791 GCA_015478945.1 Trachelipus rathkii | reverse complement strand
AGAAGATATATATATATATATATATATATATATATATATATATATATATATATATATATATATATATATATATATATATATATATATATATATATATATAATTTAGAAATTTTCAAGGTAATAATAATAATAATAATAATAATAATAATAATAATAATAATAATAATAATAATAATAATAATAATAATAATAATAATAATAATAATAATAATAATAATAATAATAATAATAATAATAATAATAATAATAATAATAATAATAATAATAATAATAATAATAATAATAATAATAATAATAATAATAATACACACACACACACACACACACACACACACACACACGCCATACCACACACACACACACACACACACACACACACATTACACACACACACACACACATATATACACAAATAATAATAATAAATTACATATTATTATTATTATTATTATTATTATTATTATTATTATTATTATTATTATTATTATTATTATTATCATTTTTATTATTATTATTATTATTATCATTTTTATTTTTATTATTATTATTATTATTATTATTATTATTATTATTATTATTATTATTATTATTATTATTATTATTATTATTATTATTATTATTATTATTATTATTATTATTATATCAGGGCTGTATTACTAAGGAATCAAAAGTATGTATCATGATAGTGAAGCGTGTGTAAGAATAAATGGAGTTGTAAGTGATTGGTTTAATATTAATAGCGGAGTGAAGCAGAGATGTGTTATGTCTCCTTGGTTAATCAATTTGTATATGGATGGGGTTATGAAAGAATTAGAGGTAGGGTGCAATTGGAAGCTGTTAGAATGATGGAGAATAGAAGAGATTGGAGGGTGCCCTACCTAGATTATGTGCGGATGATTTGGTTTTGTGTGTCGAATCTGAAAAGAGTTTGAGAGGAATGGAAGATATATTTGGCAGGGTGTGTTAAAGGATGGGTTTAAAAGAAAATGTAGATAAGAATAAGGTTATTGTTGTGAGTGAGGACAGTCCTCGGTGTGAAGTTATGTTTGATGGTGAGCAACTGGAACAAGTGTTTGAGTTTAAATATTTAGGATATATCTTGGATGAAAAGGGAACGAATGACGCAGAGTGTAGTAGGAAAGTTGTGAATGGTAGGAAGGTGGTTGGTGCGATAAAATCCTTGGTGGATGTAAAGAGACTAAGTCTTGAGTACGCTAGGGTCTTACATGAGGGTAGGTTGTTACCTGTGCTAATGTATAGTAGGGAAACTATGGTCTGGAATAAGAGGTATAGTTCTAAAGTACAATGTGTTCAGATGGACAATCTTAGGGGGGTGTTAGGTATGAGAAGAATTGATAAAATGAGGAATGAACTCATTAGGGTGTTGTGTGGTGTGAGGAAAGAAGTAAATGAGAGAATGAATGCAAGTAAGTACATTGACATGGTTTGGTCATGTGGAGAGGATAGATAATGGTCGGTTGGTTAAGCAAATAAATAGTGGTGTGTGTTCTGGGAGTCGACTGGTTGAGAGACAAGAAAAAGTGGATTGAGTAAGTAAAGGAATGCCTGAAGGAGAGGAATGTGAGTTTGGCAGAGGCGAGAAGAAAGGTACATAATATGAGTGAATGGCGGGGTTTTGTGAGGGGTATGTTGTGGCCTACCTGGGCCAAGGGATGAACCCTACATAGACGAGATGCCACAGTCAGGGTCCGTTTCGGTCCAGTGAAGCAATAGGGTGGATTTTTGTTACTGCGACAAGTTCTCTGTTAAGGATATCAAGGGAGCGGTAAGGCTGGGCTTTCTTTTCGACTTGCGTCATATTCTTCTACTACTTTTCTGTTTCCGGTGCATGTTACGCACCTTACCCCCAGTCTTGGGGAAAGAAGGTAAGTGATTATTATTATTATTATTATTATTATTATTATTATTATTATTATTATTATTATTATTATTATTATTATTATTATTATTATTATTATTATTATTATTATTATTATTATTATTAGTAGTAGTAGTAGTAGCAGTAGTAGTAGTAAAGTAAGGGTACGATCACGAAAGCGTTGCCGCTGCTACCGCAACCGCAACCGCAACCTCAACCGCTCAAATAATTACAACGATGCATACCGAAGCTTACGTTCCTCTGAAAACTTTGATTTTTCGTATCGACTCTTACGAAACATAAATAAAAATAACCGCAACCGCGGTTATACAAAAAATCAGCTTCGCTCTCTCACTAATATATATATATATATATATATATATATATATATATATATATATATATATATATATATATATATATATATATATATATATATATATATATATATATATATAGAGAGAGAGAGAGAGAGAGAGAGAGAGAGAGAGAGAGAGAGAGAGAGAGAGAGATTCAAAATTCTTTTTTTCAAATTTCTTCGTACGTTTTCGCCTGAACGAAAAGTTTCGTTCTCGTGGATTCTCGTATTTTTTCATTCGTACAGCAAGGTAATAATGTCTGGCCTGGCCCTATATATTATTATATGAAATATGAATATCTATGTACGCCCACAGCTTTGAATTTTATTCTTAAGAACAGGGTAGGAAGGAAAATTTCCAAATGAATTTAATTATTATAATTGTTATTACTAAAGTAGTTTTTTTTTTAAATTTATTTTATAAATCAGTTTCTTTTTTTCACTTTCAAATAAAATTGTAATAGCTTAGTTAACTTTACCATTTAATTTATTTTATCAAAAAGACTCAAAAATATTGGGTAGGAGCTACCTACCACCCTACTCATTCTTATGTATAGCCATGTCTCTGATATATACACATATATATATATTGTATATATATCTCTATATATATATATATATATATATATATATATATATATATATATATATATATATATATATATATATTATAAATACTGTAAGGTTTTTATATATATAGATAAATATATGTTATTATTATATATATATATATATATATATACATATATATATATATATATATATATATATATATATATATATATAACGGCGGAAAATAATCTTTCTTCAAGTTTGAAGCAATATGATCCCATAAGGACTCAGAGGAATCCTCTTCTGCCCCTCGCACGTCCTAATATGGTTTGCCAGGTAGATCCTCCTCTGCCCCTCAACCTCCGCCCTGTCGTCCTGTTCGTCATCGTGGAGGGGGTGCCTCTTCCGGTGCTTACGGTCCTTCTGATGATATTGATGATGGATATGTGTTAGTTAGGCCCATGTTGCCTCCGCTAGCAGCTCCTGTAGTGCACCACCCGGCACGACAAGTACAAGTACCAAATCAAACAGTACAGTTGTCTCCGTCAGCGCATGCGGGCCAGCGAGCGCAACGATATGTTCAACAACAACAGAGCGTGACTCCTATCTCCCCTGAGTCTTCACTGCCTCATTAAGTCCCTTCTTCACCGAGACACGCTCCACATACTTCACATCAACAAACAACCTAAAGAGTTCCTTCTGATACTTCTTTAGTACAAGATCCTGATAGAAGTTTCAATCCCTTCTTGACTTATACTTTGAGGAGAAATATTTCTCACAGTTCTCCTCAACTTTCTTCTCCTTTCACTCAACCTAATTTATCTGCTCAGAGCTCTCCACATAACTCACGTCTTCTTTCTAGACGTTCTCCTACTCATAGTAGTAGTCCGCCACCTTCTCCAGATCATCCAGGTATTCGTGAACCCATTAGATACTATGATGAGTATCGTAACCAAGAAACCTCTCCGTCTTCCCCTGAAGAAGTATTTACTAGAGATGATCGACGACAAGCTCCCTCTTATCGTCCTCACCCTCAGTTCCGAGGTCCTCGTGATAATTCTCTTATGAGATTGCGCAGCCATGCGAGACGAGTACCTCCCCCTTCGGTTAACCCTAAGCCTCCTTCCTTTCATGCAGCAGATCCTACTACTATCTCTTATTCGCCTAACCCTTATCTTCGTTCTAGATCTGTCTTTGACATTCTTAAACAATTTCCTTCAGATGTACCTAGTAAAGTGCGACCTGAATTACCTCCTAAGCTTCCTCCTAAGCTTCCTCCTAAGCTTCCTCCTAAAACTTCCACTTTATTCACAAGTACTCTTGAATATACCACACCCACTTACTCTCAAAGAATCTATCCTTTACGTAACATATTACAGCTTTTCATTAAACCTCTATAACTGATGTTCCTACATCAACATCTAATATAATCCCCCAAGTTTCTACGGCTTCCACTACTGTTAATCCTGCATCTCCTGGTACGGATCCTGCCAGTACTGGAGCCATATCTAAAACTCGAAATAACATAAACAAATTACATTATATGACATATTACCCCTGAAAACACAAAATATAAACGAAGTGTTCGCCCACATACTTGTCTGAATTCGGGATATGGTTACATACTCATTTAAACTCGCTGTGTGTGTAAATATTGTATATAAATTAGGTAAATAGATTTGGATAATTAACAATTTTGTGTTCTTACTCAATTCCATTCCCTTGTGTATATAGTGGACATTTTTCATATTTTGTATGTAAACCTTTATATGTAACTTTTCTATGTAACTCTTTTATATGTTATCTACTATCCTACTTTATATAAAATAAAAGAAAATCCTATAAAAATACGGAAAAATTGAAAATTGAAAAATATGATAATGAAGTTATAGATTATAAGGGAAATATTCAAGAAGTTATTAAATATTGCTTTAAATGTATTTTATAATAAAGTTGTCTTATATATCTGCTTTAATCGTAATTACGCACATATTTTAATAAATTCCTTATTCCTTATTGTTTTTCAGATGTTTTCTCTATCTTTTCGCTTTCATTCAATCATGCTTTATATATGCTTTTTATGTTTATTCTATAAAATACGTTGCGATCCTGACTTAGAAAAAGCCATACTAATTAATCCTGGGCTTATAATGAATTTCGATAGCAATGTTAAATTTATTTCTGGCTATCTAGATCTCCGCGTTGACCTCAGGAGTAGTGGGGGATCTATATTGGAGGCCGGAAGTGAAACCGGAAGTAAACGACCGACCGACCGACCCTTGAATAGCGTGGGAATTTCCGCCCTTCGACCGACGAAAAAAACCGAAGGTTTTTTTCGAAACAATAAAAATGAATAAATTAATTAAAAAATTAATAAATAAATTAATTAATTAAGTAATTAATTAATTAATTAATAAATAAATAAATAAATAAATAAAATAAATAAATTAATAAATAAATAAAAAAATAAATAAATAAATAAATAAATAAAAAAAAAAAAAAAAAAAATTAAAAAAAAAAAAATAAAAAAAAAATATATATATATATATATATATATATATATATATATATATATATATATATATATATATATATATATATATATATATATATATATATATAGTTATATATTTATATATATATATATATATATATATATATATATATATATATATATATATATATATATATATATACTCTTTATAACACCCTAAATACCCGGCAATTAAAAATTGTACCAACACACCACACCTCACTTAGTAACGGATAGAGTTTGCTGCATGGTATCTCTCTCAAACTTGACACCCCCATAGGGGGTGACGTAACCTCGTCGTAGACGAGGTTACGTGGCCATGCACCCCATAGGGGGGTCTCCAGCCCCCAAAACCTGAGATATTGACGTAGAAGGCTGAAACTTGGTATACACCCTTCATATAAGGTACCCACATCATATATGGAGTTAAATAACCGTACACCAAAAAGGGGGTCTCCAGCCCCCAAAACCTGAGATATTGATTTGTAGAAGGAAACTTGGTATACACCCTTCATATAAGGTACCCACATCATATATGGAGTTAAATAACCGTACACCCCAAAGGGGGGGTCTCCAGCCCCCAAAACCTGAAATATTGACATAGAACGACGAAACTTGGTATACACCCTTCATATTAGGTACCCACATCATATATGGAGTTAAATAGCCGTACACACCCAAAGGGGGTCTCCAGCCCCCAAAACCAGAAATATTGACATAGAAGGAAGAAACTTGATATAACCTTCATATAAGGTACCCACATCATATATGGAGTTAAATAGCCGTACACATCTAAAGGGGTCCCAGCCCCCAAAACCTGAAATATTAACATAGAATGACGAAAGTATACATCTTTCTTATGATGTAACCTCGATACAAAAAAAAAAATAAAAATAAAAAAAAAAATAAAATTTTTATTCTTTTTAAGTTTATAACTTACAAATTTACGTTTTTACATACACTAAAGCAGTAAATCAGTAAATCAGTAAATCAAACTACCCTCCCCTACCCTTCCATGATCTATTGATCTATTGATCTATTGAGCTATTGATCTATTGATTCATTGATTCAAGTATATTTATTAAAATTGTTATGTTTTACATACCCTAAATCAGTAAATCAGTAAATCAAACTACCATCCAGCCACCCTCCTACCCTTCCATGATCTATTGATCTATTGATCTATTGATCTATTGATTCAAGTCATATTTTCTATTAAAATTGTTATGTTTTACATACCCTAAAGCAGTAAATCAGTAAATCAGTAAATCAGTATATCAGTAAATCAGTAAATCAAACTACCATCAATTCATCCTCCTACCCTTCCATGGTCTATTGATCTATTGATCTATTGATCTATTGATCTATTGATCTATTGATCTATTGATTTAAGTCATATTTTCTATTAAAATTGTTATGTTTTACATACCCTAAAGCAGTAAATCAGTAAATCAGTAAATCAAACTGCCCTCCTCACCCCTTCCGTGATCTATTGATCTATTGATTCAAGTCATATTTTTACTAAAATTGACATGTTTTACATACACTAAAGCAGTAAATCAGTAAATCAGTAATTCGAACTGGCCTCCCCAACCCTTTCGTGATCTATTGATCTATTGATCTATTGATCTGTTGATCTATTGATTCAAATCATATTTTTTTACTAAAATTGTCATGTTTTACATACACTAAAGCAGTAAATCTGTAAATCAGTAAATCAAACTGCCCTCCCAAACCCTTTCGTGATCTATTGATCTATTGATCTATTCATCTATTGATCTATTGATTTAAGTCATATTTTTTTACTAAAATTGCATGTTTTACATACCCTAAAGCAGTAAATCAGTAAATCAGTAAATCAAACTGCCCTCCCCACACCTTTCATGATCTATTGATCTATTGATCTATTGATCTATTGATCTATTGATCTATTGATCTATTTATTCAAGTCATATTTTTACTAAAATTGTCAGGTTTTACATACACTAAAGCAGTAAATCAGTAAATCAAACCACCATCCAACCACCCTCTTGTCCAGTCGTGATCTATTGATCTATTGATCTATTGATCTATTGATTCAAGTCATATTTTTACTGAATAAACGTAGACACTTGCAAAATTCTCAAGCAGACCTAACATTACTCAGCAAAACCTAACCTATGCTTATTGCTTTAACACATCATCATTAGTTAACACAGTAATATCTTTCAAAAAATCAGTGTTATTTTTACATTGTCATAGTAATATTTAACAAAAACATAAATTAAACATAGCCTAACACATCTAACACTTACAAGGGGTGTCACACTTTTTCAAACATATTTCTAACATATTAACGTTTTTTTACATTAACATAGCAACATTTAACAAAAATTTATCATAACCTTTACCTAAATATCATAATCCCCAATAATTGCAAACCAAACAAAGTTTTATCCAAACATAACATATAAAAATAACAAAGTTTTATCCAAACATAACATAAAAATAAGTTCTTTGAATAAAATATCATAGTGAAGTGTAATAGCTAAAGCAGTAAATAGGTAAATCAGTAAATCAAACCACCAGTCCCTCCCCACCCTCCCCAACCCACCCGTCCATGACCTTTTGATCTATAGATCTAATGATTCAGGTCACATATCAAGTATCATTTCGGAATATCATAAAAATAAGTTCTTATATACTAACCAACGAATATATGCTAACGTACATTGTTTTCACATTAATAAAGCTAACATATCATCACCGAACTAAGAATATAATGTGCAATGACAAAACCTAACACTTACGTATGAATAAACTACTAACATTAACAAATTCCATACTTAACAACATAAAGTACCTAGCCCAGCGATTTGCTGCATCTAAGATAAAGGAGAACTTAACATATCAATGTTAATTTTACATTAACACTATCGATTTACGTCGCATTGAGTATCATTTCGGATAAACATAGCACAAAATGAGTT